>CM035157.1:91743185-91967818 GCA_020205615.1 Panax quinquefolius | reverse complement strand
TTTTCTTTCAATACTCGTAAGGGTTGTTATTCCATTCTTTATTATTATGTTGGAATAACATGTCTATCAATCTGCATATATATGGTGAAATTCTTACATTATACCATTCTTTATTATTACATTGGAATAACTTTATGCATGCTGATTACATCGCATGCCTTGTGAATTTTGTTGTTATTCCATTCTTTATTATTCTCTTAGAATATCCCGTCATGCATGCATGCGGATTCGCATGACTTTATCTCCATTCTTTATTATTACATTGGAATATCACATGCGTGCAAATTCACGCGTGACTGGTTCCATTCTTTATTTTTTGTTTGGGAATAACACGTTATGCATGCGATTATCGTATGCAGTGAATTCTTACATTATTCCATTCTTTATTATTACATTAGAATAACTTTGTCTATGTGGATTACAACATGAATGGTGAATGATCCTTCAGTATTCATTCCTTATTAAATTGTGGAAATGATGCATCTACGTGGATTACCGCATGGCAGGCAAAAATCCATTTACAGTTTCATATATTCTATTATACTCAGTTGGTCAAATTTTGACTTCTATACTCCATGAAATTAGTAGAATATCCACGGATATTTGCGCTTCATCCAAGATATCTTTTCATGTAAATATTCTTCCTAGCATTCTTGAATTTTACTCCACAAAGCGAGACAATTTGGATGTTATTGATTTCAGGATAAATTAACTTATAAATCTTTAAAATTTATTCTTGAACTTGTTTTATTGAATTATTATGTCATTGTCATCATCCTCATGCATATATTGTGATGAAAGTCATCTTTGGCTTACGTGCATAGATGGACTCGGTATGATTATGACCAAGGATCATTCAAGATAATCATGACACAATAATGTTATAAATGATGTGGTAAAAAAGTCCTCGGTGGCTGTGTAGTGAATTGATGGGCGAGTTTTGGTAAGATTATGACCGAGGATTATTCGGTATAGTCATGACCATTGATGATTTAATGAATATCCTTGGCCCATAGTGTAGGGATGATTCGATGATGTGGTTTATTTATTAAGATGAGTCTTAGCGATAAAAATTGATGAAAACATTTTAAATCATAGAAGATAGTAGATATCATGCTCTACTTGACTCTTGAATGGATTGCTTATTCACCTGCAGTTAAACTTGATGTACATTATATTTTATCGGTTTAACATTATTGAAGACTAATGATAATTTATTCTGCATTATCTTAGTCATAATATTTATTACTGGGCTAGTTAAGCTCACCCTTTTGCTTTCATTGTTCTCTTCAGGAAATGAGAACGTAGCCGGGACTAGTCGGGGAATGGAGTGATGATCCGAGATGGTGTATTAGTAGTCCTCACTATTCTATAAAATAATGTGACAATAAATGTAATGAGGACTCTATTTGAGAGTGGATATTGTCTAGAAGGCAATATTCTTTTTTAAACTCTCAGCTATGTTTTGTAGTATATTACACGGTGGTTGTATAATTAAGTTTGTATTTGTATTCTGTACCATGTATTTGGCGACTCAAGATGGGTGATGTATACCTATTTTGGGGGTGTCACACCTGCGGTAATCCACATAGATAGGTTATTCCAACAGAATAATAAAGAATGGAATAACAAAAGAATTCACCAGGCATGCGATAGAAGCAGATGCAGGCGAGTTATTCAGCAATGAATAATAAAGAATGGAATAACAGAAGAATTCAACAGGCATGTGATAGACCACACAGACAGGTTATTCCAACAGAATAATAAAGAATGGAATAACAGAAGAATTCACTAGGCATGCGATAGACCGCACAGATAGGTTATTCCAACAGAATAATAAAGAATGGTACTAGGTCATGCGTAATCCGCATAGAAAGGATATTCCAACAGAATAATAAAGAATGGAACCAGGTCATGCGTAATCCGCACAGACAGGATATTCCAATAGAATAATAAAAAATGAAATAACAACGAATTCACGGGCATGCGATGAATCCATGCAGACGAGTTATTCCAATGTAATAATAAAGAATGGTACTAGGTCAATGCGTAATCCGCGATGTACGGATATTCCAACGAAATAATAAAGAATGGAACCAGGTCATGCGTAATCCGCATGACGTGGATATTCCAATAGAATAATAAAGAATGGAATAACAACAAAATTCACCGAGCGTGCGATGAAATACTTACGCATGTTATTCAACGTAATAATAAAGAATGGAATAACAGAAGAATTTCACCATGTATGCGGTACTTTGCATAGATAGGTTATTCCAACATAATAATAAAGAATGGAATAACAAACCGTGCGAGTATTGAAAGAAAATAACTCTCTTCATGAATACGAAAGAATAATACCCCTTACCTTAGAAGAAACTGGATATTGGAATAGCGAGGTAGCAAACTTCTCTTCTTCTTTCTCTTTGTAATTTCTCTCTATAAATATTGCTCTTGTGGGACTTAGTGAATTGGTGAAAAATAATGAAGGAATGAGCTTCTATTTATAGGAAAATATAGTTTCCATAATTGCACATTTTGGGGCTCAAAATATTACAGTATAATACCTTCATCTTTTTCTTCATTTTTAATTTAGTCATGCAAGTATTATCGAACTTGCACCACCTCCCCTAATAGTAAATCATGTGAATCAGTAGTAAATCATGTGACTCAATAGTTCTAAACATGTGAAAAAAAATTAATTATAGCATAGTACCTTCATCTATACCTCCATTTTAACTTAGTATGCAAGTATTATCAAACTTGCACCAACTCCCCTAATAGTAAATGAATGTGATTCAATAGTATACACATGTGAACAAAAAGTTATAATTATGTGAATTAATAGCAATTAATTGCTCATTTATCCGATTAATTACCCGATAACTTCCAGACATCAATTATTATCGAAATAAATGCCGATTTCCACTAACACTAATAATTCCCACATAATGGAACTATCAATTTCATTTTTAATCAGCATGAACTTATTCATCATTAATATTATAACTCACAATATTTAACAACCAGGTCGTTCCCAGGAAAGAGGGGGTTTTTCGATAAGGATTTCTCCTTATTAGCGCGTAATTAGGTGACAAAACCTCTCCTAGACAGAACTTCTAGACATTATCAATATTGCAAATAATAATATAAATAACTTTGTTGTCTCAATTATTGATTTAATAATATATCATATTATGCGAGATGATCTTTGTGACAATAATTGAATCAATAATATGAGAGATATGATGCAACAATTCTTCGTAGCAATAATTGAGTATAACCGAGTGACTTCTCACGTAAGCATCAATAATCAATACCGTGTGCTACTTATGCAACCACGCAGCGTCTTTGTACTTTTACTACCGAGTAGTTCAACGGTTTTAACGGTAACACTTTCATTTATTATTTTATAAAAAGATAATTCTATTGTTTTCTTACTACGACAATACTTCCGTTGTGGGGTCCACCAATAATTGTGTCGTCCTACGGATATTCCCCGATAAAAAGAATATTCCCCAACCAAATGAATATTTTATAACAACTTGCATACTTTGAAAAAATTTCACATATCACCCTTAACTTTAACCTTTTATCAGTTTAACCATTTACTAAATAGAATAATTATAAGAAAATTGAATACTTTCATTTCATAAAATTCGGGGTCTCACAATATAGAATATGGTTGCCTCGTGCTCCAGTGTCGAGGGCGGATCGGTCGACGTAGTTAAGCCCCTCGTGACGAATCGCACGAAAGAGAAGTGTGAATCCGTCATGCAAGCTATCTTCTGCGGGGAGAAGAAAGTTTGATCCCATAATGGGGACTAACTGCAAATGTGGAAAAAGTTTAATCCTATTTTTAGGACAAACTGCAAGCGTAGAAAAGTTTAATCCCGAATTTTGGATAAACTGCAAGTGTGAAAGGTTCAATCCTGTGTGTAGGATAACCGAAATTATATGGAGTGAAACCAGGTTGCTGGTTCCAAGTGAGGTGAAACCAGGCTACTGGTTTGAAGTGTATGTTGAAACCAGGCTGCTGGTTTGAAATGTATGTTTCCCTGAGAGGCAGAAGAGTTTGTGAAAAGAGGGTTAAAACTGGAATGATTGGTAATTGGATGATCAATACCAGGATGTTTGCTTGATGGTAACTTCAGACATAGTACCGCTTCATGGTGTCCGAGTTAATAAGTTGTGGAAATTCATCACCATCCACTTCCTGTAGTCTGAGAGCCCCTCCCATCAATACTTCCTTGACAACAAACGGGCCTTCCTAGTTAGTAGCAAATTTTCCCTTAGATTGATCTTGGTTGTCAATGATATTCTTCAAAACCAAGTCACGTTACTTGAATTGTCGTAGTTGGACTTTTCTGTTGTAGGATCGTGCGATCCTTTGCTGATATAATTGACCATGGAAGATTGTCGCGGTTCGCCTTTCGTCTATCAAAGACAATTGGTGATACTTGTCCTGTACCCATTGGTCTTCATCCAACTGAGCATCCATCAATACTCTGAGGGATTCTATTTCCACTTCTATGGGGAGCACTACTTCCATCCCATAGGCCAACAAGTAGGAGGTTGCCCCAGTGGAAGTTTGCATAAAGTTCTATAGGCTAATAAAGTCGAGGCGAGAGGTCGAGCCACCCTTTGTGATTGGTGGACATTTTACGCATGATCTTCTTGATATTTTTATTAGCCGCTTCAACAGCTCACACATTCATCTTTGGACGGTAGATGACGGAGTTAAGGTGTTTGATGTGGAATTTACTGCATAACTCCTCCATCATTTTATTGTTGAGGTTCTTAGCATTGTTTGACACAATGACCTCCGGTTGTCCATGTCGACAGACGACATTGTTTCTGATGAAAGCAATGATGACTTCTTTGGTAACCCTGGGGAAGGAGGCTTCCTTTACCCACTTGGTGAAGTAGTCGATCATGGTGAATATGAATCGATATCTATTACTGGCTTTGGGCTCGATGGGCCTGATCACGTCCATCCCCCTCATTGATAAGGGCCATGGCGAACTCATATTGTGGAGTTCACTTGGAGGGGCGTGGATAGCATTCCCATGAATTTGGCATTGATAGCACCTCTTGACGTGATTATCACAGACAGCTTTGAGTGTTAGCCAATAATGTCCTGTTCTGAGAATTTTCTTAACAAGTAAGGGGCCGCTCATGTGTGGGCCACATACTCCACCATGGATCTCATCCATGAGCCTCTGAGCTTGGTCTTTGTCCAGACATTTGAGGAGACCTAATCCTCTATAATTTCTCTCTATAATAATTGCTCTAAAGCTTTAGTGAATTGGTGAGAAATAAAGGAAGAATGAACTTCTATTTATAGGAAAATATAGTTTCGATAATTGCACGTTTTGGGTCTCGAAATATTACAGTATAATACCTTCAACTTTTCTTTCATTTTTAATTTAGTCCTGCAAGTATTATCAAACTTCCACCACCTCCCTTAATAGTAAATCATGTGAATTAATAGTAAATCATGTGCTCAATAGTTCTAAACATGTGAAAAAATTAATTACAGTATAGTAACTTCAACTATACCTCCATCTTTAATTTAGTCATGCAAGTATTATCAATCTTGTACCAACTCCCCTAATAGTACATGAATGTGAATTAATAGTACACACATGTGAACAAATAGTTATATGCATATGAATTAATAGAAATTAATTGCTCATTTATCCGATTAATTACCCGATAACTTCCAGACATCAATTATTATCGAAATAAATGCCGATTTCCACTAACACTAATAATTCCCATACAATGGAACTATCAATTTCATCTTTAATCAACACGAATGTATTCATCATTAATATTATAACTCACAATATTTAACAACCAGGTCGTTCCCAGGAAAGAGGGGGCTTTCCAATAAGGATTTCTCCCTATTGGCGCGCAATTAGGTGACCAAACCTCTCATTGATAGAACTTCTAGACATTGTCAATATTGCAAATAATAATATGAATAATTTTGTCTTCTCAATTATTGATTTAATAATATATCATATTATGCAGATGATACTGTGACAATAACTGAATCAATAATATGAGAGATATGATGCAACAATTACTGTAGCAATAATTGAGTATAATTGAGTGATTTCTCACGTAAGCATCAATAATCAATACCATGTGCTACTATGCAACCACGCGTATTACTGTATTTTTACTATCGGGTAGTTCAACGGTAAAACTTCCACCGTTATTTTTATAAAAAGATAATTATGTCGTTTTCTAACTACGATAATACTTTCGTTGTGGGGTCCACCAATGATTGTGCCATCGTCATTTAATATTCTCTGTTAAAACGAATATTCCCCACCAATTGAATATTATATAACCACTTGCTTACTTTTGCAAAATTTGTAAATATTACCCACAACTATAACATTATATTATATCCACACCATAATATTCAAAAATATATTTCAAGAGAAATTAATCTTTATTCATAAAAGTTGGGGTCTTCTGTGAGCGTGGTGAATGATCCTTCAGTATTCATTCTTTATTAAATTATGGAAATAATTTGTCTCGTGGATTACTGTATGGCGGTGAAAATCCATTTGCGCTTTTGTATATTCTATTATACTCGTATGAGATATCATTTCTTTTGTACTCGCTCATGGAATATCATTTTCGTGGTATATTTTTTACGAGTTACTATTCACGAAAGTTACTATTCACCCTTTACTATTATTCACTCTAGTATTATTCACTCCGTATTATTGGGGCACTTTTCGTGTTGGAGTACTATTCACGAGTTACTATTGAAAGTAGTATGCACACAAGCCAATCATGTTTGATGATAAAGCATATACTTTGTAACAATCGTATTCATTTATTAATAAAAAGTATTAATTTATTAAAGGCTTTTAATTATCTACATGATCTTTGTTTTATAATATGTGATAAACCCATAGTTTTAAGCAATGCTTTTAGAATAATGATGATGATCATTCTAATGAGATCTAAATTCTTTGAAAGCTTAAAACTAAAATAGTTCCCAATCATTGGATTACTAAATTGGGGATTAGTGAATCTGGATAGATTAGTACATACGTTGTTTGCTCATTGGATGAGGATGATTGATCTCATGATCATTTATGTGGAACACTAAAGCAAGTATGTAGGTGTTTATTAGAGAATAAGTTCAATTGAGCGTTGGCTCGCTAAGGAATACCTAATGGAGTTTTACTTGCTTGTCGAATAGGAATTCTGTAGTGATAGTAGTACAAGTGATCCTTGAACTTGAGATCATCATAGTATCTTGTGTATGATGAGTTATACTTTGACTTATTCCTTAAGACCCTTAGGGTATATCAAAGGGGTATGCTTGGGTATAATAAGTTGTACATGGAGATAATGTATGATCAATAAAGAATCTACCACTTCTATTAAAAAGAAGAGAAATGTCTATGTGATTCGATAAATGACAACCCTAGGTAGTCCTTGGCCATATGAATGAAATTAGAAAGGAGTTTCTAATTTGAATTATTTGAGTTGTGCATTTAAGGATCAAAATACATATAATTAAATAAAATAAGACTTGGCGAGTAATTCCATGTCTTATATTTAATTGGGACATTATATGGTGGAAGGATTGAATTATGCAGTAACTATTTACTTAAAGGTTCTTTTATGATTAATGTTGAAATCTATATTATCCGGAGTCGTTGATACGCTAGGGAGGCTTATCCTATTGTAGAATAAATATTATTTATTTAAATAAATTAATTATTTAATTTATTTATTTAAATAAGATTAGAATTGTTCTAATTGATTTATTCACAACCGGTTTAATATGGAGAACCTAAAGGGTCACACCATAAAAGGAAGAATAATTATTTAAGAAGTTAATGGCATAATCGTAATAATATGTTAAGTATATTTAATTTAATCTATGGTGATAGAATAAATTAAATAGCTTAATATTATTATTTAATATTTTAGAAATATTAAATATAAATTAATAAGAGGAGTCTTATTAATATTATTACAATTATTATTATTTTAATTTCTAAAAGAGTTTAGGAATTAATTTAATATAAGTACTCTCATTTATTCCTAATAGGATTAGGAGGGAAAATTAATTAAAGGAGTTTAATTAATTATCCCTAATAAGATTAGGAGCCCATTTAATTAAAAGAGTTTAATTAAAATACATTATTTTAATAGGGTTACTTGATATCTTTATAAGAGGAGTCTTATATCAGATATCAAAGATACGTTATTCCAATTGTTGGAGAGTACGCTATTTTTCTATACAGATAGGAAAAACTAGGGTTTGAGCCAATACCCCTTCTTCTTGAAAATTCTTCTTCTTTGGTGGATCACCTCTAGAGGCCATACACTTGGGTGGCTTACATTGATCAAAGGAAGGAATCTACAGGAGATTCAGGAGATCATGGAGAAGTGGGAGGTGAACTCAGTGCACGAGGAAGCTCGTTTCTACAAGGGTATGATTTCATAATTTCTTATTCTTCGTTTAATTAATAATTGTACATAAAGGGTGATCCGGGTATATGGTTTGTAAATTTTTTTTTAAACTCTGATTTTAGATGCTTCCGCATTATTTTTGCAATTTGATTGCTTTCATGAATATTACAAACCTAACAACTATTCACCCAAATTACTATTCACCTGAATATTATTAACTCGGGTATGTGGGGTACTTTTCATGCCGGGGTAATATTCACGAGGTACTATTCCCGAAGTACTATTTATAGGGTACTATTGCGGTGTACTATTTACACGAAAAATATATTTCATTTTTGTCCAAATTATTTTTGGTGCATGAATATTATTCTTGAATTTTACTCCACAAAGCAGTATCATGTTGATAATTTGGATATTTTTAAACTCTGGATAAATTTAAAGTCTTTAATATTTATCCTTGATTTCGTTTATTAATGCTTATATCATTGTCATCATCCTCATGCTTATATTATGATGAAAGTCATCTTTGGCTTACATGCAAAGATGGACTGTTGATTATTGGTTTTACAGGTTAGATATCTTTGGCTTACGTGCAAAGATGAACTATTGATTGATGCGTATCTTTGGCTTACGTGCAAAGATGGATTTATTGATTATTGGTTTTACGATTTGTATATCTTTAGCTTATGTGCAAAGATGGATTTTGATTATTAGTTTCTACAGATTGTATATCTTTGGCTTACGTGCAAAGATGAACTATTGATTGATGAGTATCTTTGGCTTATGTGCATAGATGAACTGTTTATTGGTATGATTATGACCAGGGATCATTTGGTATAATCATGACCCGTAATGTTATAGATGATGGTAAAAGTCCTCATTGGCCCGTAGTGCATTGATGGGCCGATTATTGGTATGATTATAACCGAGGATTATTCAAGATAATCATGACCATTGATGATTACATGAATATCCTTAAGCCGTAATGCGGGATGATTCGATGATGTGGATTATTTATTAAAATCGAGTCTCGTGATAACATATTGATTATACACTTTTAATTAAGTAAATGAAAGTAGATATCATGCTCTACTTGACTCTTCTAAAATACTGAGTTGTATGTCTTTGGCTGTGTAGTGCGAAAGATAAATTGTTAATGAATATCTTTGGTAGTAGTGCAAAGATGAATTTATTAGTATGATTATGATAGCGGGAATTGTGATTTGGTATAACCATGATTTTTGATGTTTGGGTGAAGATAGGTGATGAAAATTATCTTAGATCACAGGTGCGAAGAGGAATTTAAAATCACAATTATGATTATAAGTTATTCATATGATTGTGGATAGGAATTGTTGATTGATGTTACGAGGATAAAACATTATTGGTGGACTTTTAACATGGAGAAGATAATAGACACGATGGTCTATTTGACTCTTCTAGTGGATTGCTTCGTTAAGATTGTAACTATGGTTGAAAAGTTTTATCATCTACCATATGTTCTAAATCTACGATTTATTCTTGATGAAGGCTATTGATGATGTAAATTATCTTTAGTCATGATATTCTTTCTTTGGGCTAGTTGTGCTCACCCTTTTTTTGCTTCACAATTCCTTTTAGGTAATAAGAGTGTAGTCGGGGTTAGAAAGCGGGGAATGTGAGGAGAATAGAATGGTGGTCTATAGTCATTGAGGTTCTCCACTAAATAGTATGGAAATAATTTTATTGAGAACTTTAGATAAGTGTGTAAGTGTTGTATACATCATTTGATATTTAATTTTGGTGAACCGAATAGGGTGAGGTGAACCCAACTTTGGAAGGGTGTCTTGCCATTATCATACAAGATGTCTAATAACATACAACCTCGTGTTATCATAAGACAGGGTTGTGCACATCCAATTGCTGAATATATCTACGAGCACTACCTATATGATCTTGGAGTTTGGTTGAAATATAATTTTCAATTGCAGACAGTGGAGATAGTTATATGTCAAGAGAAGACTTACCATTGGAAAGAACATGATAGTAATCTTCTCATTTTTCTTTGGGGTCTATTGGGTCAACCAAGGATAATTCTGTAGACAAATGATATCTATCATAACCTAGACGCATGGCCTCCCATTTTGTGGGCATCACATATATGGCCCGGTCGCAATAAACAAAAAAAAACAACAACAACAAAAACATTTCTGCCCTTCCTCTACAAAAACAAAAACAACAAAAACATTTCTACACCTCTCTGCCTTTCACGTCCAGCGTTGAACCTCTTACACCAGGTTCGAACTACGCAGACTTGATCTCCTCTTCAATAGGAGTATGTAGGCAGCCATTTATGGTTCAGTATAACCCCTACCAAAATAAAAATACTTGTCACACGGTACTGGGATCAACCTTCAATCCACCACATTTCATTTGCTTCAGACCAAAGGGATGGAATTACCCAACCTCTTCTCACAAATAGAAGATTCGGTGACCATCTAAGCTGCGATTGTGCCTCAAAGAGCAATACCAATCCAGAAAAGATGGAATTAACTAGGATTCTCACAAATAGAAGTACTGGCGACAATCTGTGGTACGGTCAATCTTAGAGAGGAAAAGCCACATTCCTCTCCACATTTCCATATAGAAACCAGTCCCAAGACACCAAAGATGGTAGGGATTCATACAGATCAATGATCCGTTCTGAGAGATCTTGTGGTGGCTCAATGTCCACATATCAAGGATAAGTTCAGAATGCATTAAGATCACAAGGCCCTGAAGAAACAGGCAAATATCAAGAAAATATCATGGCACAACTGAAAGGGAAGTAAATTAAAATATATTTCTCTGCCATATATACTACTATTTGATATATACATCTGCAATGTACATGACAAAATGGCTAAGCTAGTCTGTGCAGGAAAATACAAAGCTATCTACGGATCTGTGTGTATATGGACTATCAGATCTAACATAGCATCCCTCTCTGAAGACGGAGGTAAAGCTGCAAGCTCCTGCCCAAGGGTATCTACACGAGCTAGCAGATCTTAGGCTTACTGCATGATGGCCTGATGCTCATCAATTTATGCACTCATATCAACAAAAATGCCAATCATCTGGGATCTGACTGAAGTATTATCTGCAATGGCCACATCCCTGGAAGATAGGGCGGCATCCCACTCCACAATCAATGCATCCCTAGCTGATATAGCCTCATCCCTCTCTAACAGAGCGGTGTCTCTCCCATTAAGAGCTATCAAAATCGCGGCCCTAGCCTGATCTCTCTCGTAGGTCATCAGATGTAGGCTTTGCTCCCAATATTGTGCTGAATACTAAGTAACAGTGGCACTTGGGGTGGGAGAATCAATCACAAATGCTGGTAGCCCAGCAGTCAAGTCCCTATCGATGGGAATGTCAGCCTCCTCCATAGGCTCCTCATCGTTGAAATCAATACCCTACACTGTGGATACCACCGAATTCGATGCAGTCTCTGTCTCCATCCATGCTGAATACTCTGTAGAATAACCAGGATGACTGATAGAAAAATTAGCTAGCTCTTGCTGATCCCAACAGGCATACAACTTGGATCTGTCCGCTGATGATAAATGGCGAGAAGCGAAACGCTGAATCACTGCCCCCTCATAAAGGTGGAAATCCTGAAACTGGTCAAACTGACACATCATGGCCAGTGGGTGGTAGGTGATCATCCCTCTCAAACCTGCTAGAGGTTGATAATCCATGCCCGGAGCATGAATAATGAAGCTGTGGGGTGAGTTAAGCCCTGTACACGGTAATATAGTGAATGGATCTCCAATCCCTGCCAGAAAAGCTAACCAAGATGCAGCATCTATACACTCCGCAGGCTGGAAGGAGTATGACATGGCTATATCATGGGTGAAACAATATTCATGTCGTCTAAATGTGCCAATCGGTCCCAAGTGTGACATAAACCACACGTACAGCATGACCGAGCTACCTATGAATACTCCTGTCGGACAAGTGCAGCAGTATGTAGCTAACTTCAGTGTCTCTGCAATAATCATCGGTACGATGGTATGACCCTCCCTGAGAGCTCTCATTGCCATAATGACCCCGATATCAAGCTCATCCATGTACCGTGGCATGTAGATGTATGACAATACACACAACATCAGTACATCCACTCTGGCCAAACGCCACTGATCCTCCGGTGTGGTGAAATTCCTGGAATACCATGCATAACTATCCTCAGAACCAAATCTGTTAATCAGAAAACGCTGAGATATCAAGTGGCCAGATGTAATCTCATCCTGTACCACATTACGCCTCAAGCTGGTGAGGGTCATGATATGCCTACTCATGTACCCAATCGCCATCTGCACGCAAGGTCTGTCCAGGGGCAGCATCGTCAATCATGCATACTCCTCCAGAGTAGGAGTCAACTCTCGGGTGCTAAAACGAAAAACCTGTTTGTCCGGTACCCAATGCTCTAGCATACCATCTATGAACCCTGTGGGAACCTGAAACATCAACAAGGTCATTGTGTGCTGCAGCAAATGATCCACAGTCACCCTATCTGGTGGTGACATACTATCATACCATGAGCGTATACCAGATGCCACAAAAAATGGTGGGGTATGATTAATACGGCTAACTGTCGAAGAAGACATCTGTACGGGCCGTGTCATAAGACCATCCAGGGGTCAATGCTGAATATCTCTGGACATATATACATATGCATAACATAATAACATGCATGATACAATAGATGGCAATATGATATAGGGAATGGAAAATGTACATACATTCCTAAGTATATCATCATCTAATATATCTCTGTACAGCTAAAATACAGTGAAATGGGGCGAAGCTACCCAGCAGCTAACAGAGGCCTATCAAAAGAGATAACGAGAAATATACATCGGAAGAAGATAATGGTATCGATGTCCACATCGTTGATCCTGTCCATCTGATGTAACTCCTCTTAAGTCACTAGATCTCTATCTACAGGGATGTCAGGCCTATATAAGGGAGGATTTGCACCGGCAAAGCCATATGGGTCACCTGAGGGACCAGCGCCAGAGCTAGAGGGATCAAAAGTATCTGCCTCTGAAGGATCTCTACCCAAATGCCGAATAAAGAAATGTGCCCGATCCAACTGCCGGGTCAAACTGTCAATCTGTGTCACATGAGTTGGATCTCTAACACAGGCTAGCCAATCCGTCATCATCACCTCACAGTCCAGCAAATGGAGTGACTGAGTCTGGTGAAACCACCTCTCAGACAACGCCCTGAGGTAACCCCAGGGACAACGACGGGGAAGGATGGAAAAGAACGTCCCGAATCCCCAGCCATGGACAATCTCTCTATAGTCATCATGCAGGGCTTGATACATAGAGTGGATGCTGAACCAGTTCCCTCAAGGCTGTGTAAAGCTGGGAACCTACATCAAATGCAGATCAACATCAGAACCCTTCACTCCTCATCAATAGGAAACAAGGAAGATTAAGATCTAACTTCATACCTCATTTACGTGCAGGTATACTGAAGGATGCCGACTCAAGTCACCCAGAAGATTTGGGTTCGCCACTTGAATACCTGGAAACTCCCTATGGGGAACACGTGCAGCAGGAGCAAGAACCTCAACCGGTACATCCTCCTCCTCTTCCTCGACATCCGGTACTTCAACCCGGATAGGATGAATCACCGCCTCCACCAAACGACGAGGCTGTCTAACAGAACGGGGTCGAGGTACTTTAGAAGCCCTCCTCCGTACACCAGAAGTGGTCCTGAGGGAACTATTAGGCTGATCTGGATCCATAATATCTGGACAACAAGTCTCCAAATCACCTCAAAAAGGGTGTGGTAAATTCTTACCTGAAGCTTTTCAAAATGTATCTTATTACTACATGCATGCTTGCATTATTTTAACATACATTTACATTAGAGTTAAAAATGCATGACTACCCAATGCCTACATTTAAGAAAATTTTTGCCATAGCCCCCTTTGTAAATGGGACTATCCACATGCACATAGGCATGACTAGGTGGCCATTCAGTACCACACCTACCAACAGTCATATACATCCTGTATGCATCACAGTAAAAAATCCATAAGTTTAATCTAATTACCAGGGTTGTTTTACTTTTCTACCTTTACTCATTTGTCCTTAAATAGGATAAGAAATGACAGTAAAAGGTGCCAATTTGACTGTTTCAAAAGTCAAATTTTTTCATATTATTATGTTCAGCATAGTTTAATACTAACATTTACTATGTTGAATATTTTTTATGATATCATATCAGCATGCATATTAACTACTATGTGTCTAAATGTATTTCATGTGATAAGTCATTTTCCAACGGATAGAAACTGGAAAAGAATACATGCATATGTTACCGGGACAGTGAAGAACGCTTGTACGGTGGCAAAATATGCAGAAAGTTACTTGAACTCAACAGGACTGAAGAAGAGCTCTCAGATATCCTTCATTGCGCAGCTTGAAAATGACTTATGAAAGAAACCCATGGGCTTTGTATAGCCACGGTTGGCTGCAGGTCCACCTACAGCTGCTGCAGGTGTACTTACGACACTCTTCTATGGGTCCCACACCTCCGGCTCGCTCCACTTAGAGTTGCAAAGGAGGTCTCGCAAGCTGAAAAGGCCAAATCAGGAATAAAAATGCTACGTGATTGAGCGGAATAGCCTGGAATCCTGGTTTTCATGAGTCAAACTCTGGCTCCACATGTTCCACATTGGTATTCACCTGCATACAAGGTATACGATACCAGTGGCCTCAGCTTTCACAAATTATGCTCGGAAATACCTCACAAAGGTCCGATGCCGTCAATGAACGTCAAGCAGCACTGACGTATCCCCGGCGGGGGTTACAACGCAGAATCTACGAAGCTACGAATTAAAGACGTATCCCCGACGGGGGTTACAACGCCGAAGTTACAAATTCAAGATGTATCCCTGGCGGGGGTTACAATGCCAAAGTCATGAACCGATGACATATCCCCGGCGGGGGCCACAACGCAACATTTTCAAACATCCACGTATCCCCGGCAGGGGTTACAACACAATGCAACCATTGAAACACAAATCAATGAAGGTCAAGAAACCTTGACGATACTTTAGCCGGTTGCAGGTAAACCCATTGAAGCAACTTATCCATGACAACCTTTCCCAGCAAGGGTTACAACTCAATTCAACCATTGAGGAACACATCAATGAAGGTCAAGCAGCCTTGACAATACACCCAACAGGGATCTATCCGGTGATACACACATCAGCGAAGGTTAGGCAGCCCTAACAAGCACATACTGTTGGAAGTAACTCCGACAGGATGATGGGATATGTTATACACATCCTCAAACAGACAAAGCTTTCTCCCCACAGATCTCTTTCACACAAGAGGCACCTCTATGGAGTAGAAGTCTGTGTCTAGGATTCACAACTTTGGTGATAGTTCCAATGTCAACATCCTTGAAGACTTGGATCGCATGTTCAAGGTATCAGTGATTGTCAACTCAACAGGATTAACTGACAATCATGCATCATACCTTTGCATTATGTTGTTGCACATAGCATCATGTTTATCTGTTGCATTTCAAGTGTCTAGGATTCTTTTTACTATCCATGCCTTGCATTGTATGAATATGATAAAGAGGGGCATCTGTAGACACTCGAATTTTTTTGTACAACTGTTATTAACATTACAGGAGGGTAGAATCATCTTTCGGAGATAACCCTGGAAGTTATCTCACATCCATTCTGGATACTACCAAAAGTTCAGTCTCAATCCCGGACCACACCCCGGAAGGGTCAGTTTCAACCTCGGACCATACACCGGGAGTATCAGTCTCAACCCCGAAACACACACCGGGAACATCATTTCCAACCTCGGAGATAACCTCGAGTTTTGTCCTTGGCGATAACCCCAAGGAATGTTGTTGCAGTTCCAGCGATAACCCTGGAAATGCTTGTTTCAAATACATGTGATCAGCTTCAATCAGACCTCCTGCCAAGGCACTCATACCTCAGACCTGGAGACCAACACCGGGCAAACAGGTATCCACAAGATGATATTGCGGCATTCAACACTTGCAGTAGTCCAATCTCAGATATAACCCTGAGCAACGTCTGTTTTCAACTCAAATCGGCGATAACCCTGATGAGGAGTCATACGTCATCTTGCCACCTCAATACCTGCGCGTCGTCTCAACACTTCATATATACATACATACAACAATGTCCTTCAAAAACTAGGAGTTCCAATCCCGAGTGACTATTACGCGTGGCAGCACACCGGATAGAATTTGAAGCTTGAAGACCATGGGCATGGTCCCCTCTTCCTGACTTCGTACAACCTCTATTTCATGTCATTACATAACTCTCAACACAAGCAGTCCAAAGAAGGTCATATATACCTCGTTGGACGCTCGAATTGAAGTTCTGCAAGTTCGAAGGACATTACGATTACACGAGTGCGTCTTTGAACAACGAGACCCGCGAGAACCCAGGCGGCCGGGCGTGGCAGTGTAATCATGCTTAGCGACTCTATAAATATAGAGCTTGGGCTAGCCATTTTGAAAAGAAAAGGCGAGGAAGCCCTGTCCAATTTGCTTTCTACACACCCTATATTGAGTGCTTACTCTTTTTAAACACCTGTTAGCCCACATACAGTTATAAATTTACCATAGTGAGTCTGCATTGGCAGCCCACTGTAAGCCTTCTTACACTCTATAAAGCCTTTCTTTTCATATTTGCACACACTATTCTACACATTGAGAGTCGTGTTGTGTAACGAATGCCCTACTTGATCCGTAGTTTTTCATTACAATACAGTATATATACTAATATATATGTATATATTTTTATATGGACTAACATTATCGAGTTATGCCTCGATTGAGCCTAGACTTATGTCTGGAGCGTTTAATTGCTTATATATATATATATACTTATATATAGAAACTGTTGTCCGACTCTGTCTGATGAGCCTGGATTTTATATCCGGTGTGTTTACTTGTTTTTATATATATATACTTATATATAATTGTTGTAGGACATATCCGATGAGCCTAGATTTTATATCCGGTGCATTTACTACTTATATATATATATATTTATATTTCTACATCGGGCACGGAGTTTACTTAGTGGCCTTTTCTTTTTTTTATATTTCGTCTCTGCTGAGTTCACTTCGTGGCAGTTGATAGCTTTTACAGCTTTATTTACATTCAAGTCCCGCTTGGAGTTTACTTCGTGGCGGTTAATGGAATTTACTACTTTATTTACATTGTTGATCCCCTATGGAGTTGCTTCGTGGTGGCTGATCATGCACACACACACACACACACACACACACACATATATATATATATATATATATATTTACTGCTTATATATATATAACTGCTTACTGCTTTCCATACAAATTGCAGTATTATGTGAGCCTAGGAATCATGTGATCACAGATTCAGTCTACTGAATCAAGATTCGGTTCCCGTGATGGACTTTTTCCAGCTGTAAGCAGCTTGTACATTATTTACTGTGTACGAATTCCCTTGGATGGCTTTCATGCCCATAAGGGGTTCGGCACTGCTATATATTATTTTCTCAAAGATGCCTCACATCTCGAAAATAAAAGCAAGTACGCTGAACATTTAATAATAAAATGGAAGTATAAAAAGGTCTCAATTCCTATTGATCACAGGGTTTGAAAAACCTCTTTTACAAAACTTTATTGCTATATCTGGTTAAAACTGAATTTTTCTATAAATTCAAACCCGATGTATATAGGTGCGAACGAGGCCTCACACTACTTTCAAATAATTGCACATTGATCCACACACACACATACACATTCATATAACAGTTTCTTTGAGAAGTGGCGGTCACCATGGCAACACAGATGTTGGGGGGTGTGTAACAGCTTCCCTCCGCATAATCAAGCCCCCGAACCCATAATGAATCTCGGTTTCACAGACCCGTTTAGCAGTGTCATATCACTGGGTCAATGTGAAAACCTTTTCGGTTGCGTTGGTGCAACCAGTTAAAAACACCAACTGGCAACTCTTAAAGTCAAATCGTCGACATTACACATGTTGGACTTTTTTCACTTTTTTTTTTCAAACAAATCTCACATTAACATGAGAACACCAAAGAACAAGTAACGAAAAGGGACAAATAAAAATCCCGACGTCGACACTTGCTTTAGTGTCTACACATAAATGATCATGAGATCAATCATCCTCATCCAATGAGCAAGCAACATATGTACCAATCTATCCGGATTCACTAATCCCCTTTTTAGTAATACAACGATTGGGAACAATTTTAGTTTTAAGCTATCTAAGAATTTAGATCTCATTAGTATGATCTCATCATGATTCGAAAAGTATTACTTAAAACTATGGGTTGTTAAAAGCCTTTAATAAATGAATACTTTTATTAATAAACAAATAAGATTGTTACAAAGTATATGCTTTATCATCAACATGATTGGCTTGTGTGTATACTAATTTCACTTTATTGTAGAATAAATATTATTTACTAAAATAAATAAGTATTTTAATTTATTTATTTAAATAAGATTATAATTGTTCTAATTGATTTATTCATAACTTGTTTAATATAGAGAACTTAAAAGGTCACACCATAAAAGGAAGAATATTTATTTAAGAAGTAAATGACATATTCATAATAATAAGTTAAGTGTATTTAATTTAATCAATGGTGATAGAATAAATTAAATAACTTAATATTTATTATTCAATATTTTGAAAATATTAAATATATAAATTAATAAGAGGAGTCTTATTATTAGTATTATTAAGTTAATTCCTAAAGTGGTTGGAAAATTAATTAATATAATTACTCTTATATATTCCTAATAAGATTAGGAGGATAATTAATTAAAAAGTTTAATTAATTATTCCTAATGAGATTATGAAGCCTAATTAATTAAAGGAGTTTAATTAAATAAATAAAAAAATTACATTCCTAAATAGTTTAGGAGGGTTCCCTACATCTATAAATAAGAAAGTCTTTTTATGGAGAGAGGGTGACGTAAGTTACGCACTTTTATTCCCAGAGTTAGGAGAGTAC
Organism: Panax quinquefolius; assembly: GCA_020205615.1. NCBI lineage: Eukaryota > Viridiplantae > Streptophyta > Magnoliopsida > Apiales > Araliaceae > Panax > Panax quinquefolius. The sequence continues at coordinate 91,948,284 of CM035157.1, read as the reverse complement.
ACATTTTCTATTAAGATAAGAAAAACTATTGTTTAACCAAATACCCTTCTTCTTAAGTTTTTGTTCTTCCTGGATCACCTCTAGAGGTCAAACGCTTGGGTAGCTAACATTGATTAAAGAAAGGAATCCAATCCCATGTACTCAAGGAGACCACGAAGGATTCGGAGTTGAACTTGTGCCTGAGGAAGCTCGAATCTTCAAGGGTATAAATCTAATCTTCTTCTTCTTCTTCTTCTTCTTCTTCATTTATATTGATAATTAAGCACAAAGCATAATCATGGTATGAGATTGTATGAAAATTTTGAAATTCTAATTTATCGCATTTTCGCACTATTTTATATGATTTGATTATGTAATCGCGCTATATATAGTCCCAACACAAACCACTTCCATTATTTCATAAACTTATATATCTTCAATATTTGATCTCTCAAACAATTTTCCAAAATGTTTATCTAGCCAAAATTATTGATTTTTCAAGTTAGGGTTCTATTTTTGACATGTCTTACTGAATGTTTTGCTACGAGTTTGTTTTATTTCCGATTCTGATGATTCCACTTAGGTTATGTTCATATTTCATAGATGTTTAACATAAGATTTTTGGATCATACACATAGCTTACACATTTTATGTCATTTAACATCAAATTTCATGCTTTCAAGTATTATATTTTAGGTTTCATGCTTACATGCTTTTCTTCTTGGTTCATTTAAACCTAAAACACATATAAAGGTATACAAGTCATACAATCTCCTTCCAACACCCACCCTTATGACTTCGGATCTTTCATGATCCAACAACACATAAAACTCCCACAACCAAGCATGCATCTCTACTTAGAATAACATGTACTAACTTAACTTACAAAATTATAACTAGGTTATGATCCTACCTCTTTGATTCTTTTCTCCTCTTAGCAATGAACTTCAAGTAGTTCTCCACCTTTGTTCCTTCTTATTGGACTCCACCAAAAAGTAAGAACTCCTCTAGGTTTCATCTTTTCTATCTATTTCTCTCTAGCTCTCCAACACTTAACAATTTCAAATAAAGAAGTAAACTTGGAAAAAGAAATAGGTGTCTCCTATTTATAAAAGGATTATTATTCAATAACCAAGTCATTAACCAAGGGTAAAAGGGTGTTTGGTGAAACATTTCACCAACTCTTCACTTTAGGTACATAACCAATGGCATATATCATCATTTCTTCACATGGCCAAGCTTGTAAGGTTGGGCAAAAAAATATTTCAGCACTTAGTCAAATGGGAGGGGGGATTTCAGCTATGAGGGAGTATATATATATATATATATATATACCTATTATGCATTTTTATTTTATTTCTTTTGTATTTGGCTAACTTTTGTAGATATACATACATACATACATACATACATACATACATAAATACATACATATATCCTCTCATACATATGACTGAGCAAAAAATGAGTATAACTGAATTATCGAACCGAACCGAAATGATTTAATCAAAATTTTCTAATAATTCAATTATTTGTAACATTTCGATTATATCCAAATTTATTTATAAGTTTCGGTTAGTTTATACAGGTTTTACTTTTGGGTTATTCGATTTAACCAAATAACCGAACAAAGCCTTGCTCACTCTACTTAAAATAATAATATGACTAACAGACTTGGCCAGCCCACTACAACACTACTAGCCCACTCTGAAGTCGTAACTCTCATTCTCTCAATTCCCAAACCCAGAGGCCAGATCTCAAACTCTGAAGTCTCAATCTCTCATCCCAAACCCAGATCTCAAACTCTCAAGTCTTAATCTCTCATCGGCCGATGGCCATCGGCGCATCGCCTCCCTCATCGCATTTGGCGGCTCTTCATCGGTCATCATCAATCAATCTCGAAGAGACGAAGACTCGAACTCTCGAACTCGCGAACTCTCGATCTTTCATCCGGTTTGAGTGTTTGACATCTTCAATTCTTCATCGGCTGAACTATTTGAAAGTAAGTTCTTACTCGAAATTTGGATGTTTGAAATTGGTTGGTATTTGGTAATGAGAAGATACCCTTTTTTGTGCAAAACTACAAACCTAGTCCCATAGTATGAATATTTATTTAGTTACTTCTCCAATTTGACTTTTTACAGTGTCGAATATGGTTATGCGCAAGCTCGTTTCAGGTGGGGCATCCTGTTCTGTACCCGGTTCTTCTTCCTCTTCGAATCCTCTCGGTGCTCTGGCCAACGCCCTTATCGGTTCTTCCTCCAAAACTCAAGTGTTCTTCTCTCACCTCCAAAACTCAAAATTAAGAATTGTTTGGGGTTACTCTATTGTAATTGATTTGTTTAATCAGTTCTAGTAGTGATTCTTATGAGAGTTACTCTCTGTGTTCTTTTGTTGTTGAATTCTTTTGTGTTAGAACTTTGATAAAGTTGTTGTTTTGGGGGTTTGATTCCTCCCAATTGTTGAAATGTTTCCATGTTAGCTTTTGTCTATAGCATTAAAGTTATTGGAAGTGCACGAGTGGAATTCCATTTAATTTGTTTTTGCATACAAAATAAGTATTTCTGATATGCTATTTAAAAGGTGTTAAATTTGGCTCCCACTCATGGAATTTGTATTAATAACCATGATTAGCCTACATGCCCCTGAGAGATTTTAGAAAGTTTTCTTATATTTCTTTAATTATATATAGGCTGCACTAGGAGTGCAAAGGGCTATAACAGAAGGCTACTTTAGGAGTGAAAAAGCTAAAAGAGAATTTCAATACAGATGTTTTTCCTTTAATATTTTATTTAATTTGAAAAATTATTTCTTTTTAGGGTTTAAGATAGGCATTTCACTTGAAACTAGCTTAACCTACATGGTAGTTTTGTTATTGATTTGTTAGGATTTATGGTAGCTAAATAAGTAAATATACAAATTTCTCATGGAGGAAGTTTCTTAACTAAAGTCGAAACGTAGTTGGATAATTTTGAAAAATAGTTTAGAACATTCAGTTCTTTATAAATTGTAACATCAATGCTGGCTACATAGATTTCTCTGGAAAGATAATATTTTCTCCTCCTTGCAAACTTTATTTTAAAATGTCTGGATTTTGAACATTTTATATATAAACCAACTTGATTTTCTGTATGTGGCAAAAAAAATGAGCTTGTTTTTCTTTATTGTATTACTATTTGAATTTTCCTAGTGAATTTTAGGAACATATAGGTAAGTGTATTAGATCCTCTGCAGTTCTTAGAATTATGTTCTAAGTGACCCATTTGAGGATGTTGTATTTAAGGTGTACTATTTTTGTTAATGATATTATGTTACATATATAATATATTTATGATCATATATAGTATTATGATGTTATCAGTTATGTCTTGATTTTTTAGACTGGTAATTAATGGTGTTTTTGTTCAAAAAGTATAAATGTTGAAAAAAGCAACAATATCTGGCATTGGATTGTCATAGAAATTGAAGCCATTGACATGTTGATACTAGAAATAGAAAATGTCAGTAACAATTAATGATCACTTTGAATACATTATTACAGGAACATAATTCTTGTATTTTATTTGAGTTATATGCTTGATTAATCTACAAAGGAGTATTCTTATATGTTTCTTTCCTATAATAGAGATTGTGAACTGAAGAGAGTCTGAAGGAATTTGAACTGTTTCAAGGAATTTAAATTTCAACTATTCAACTAGTTTGAACTGTTCAATTAGTTTGGCAAATATAGCTCATTATTGATTTCTTTCTTTTTATTCATTCCAGTTTGGCAAATAATGCAAGAACTATTTTTGGATTCGATTTAAACTTGTTGGCTACATGGTTGTTGTTGTTTGGGCTCGACTCAATTGGTTGGCAGCTGTATGTTGTTGATTGATCATGTAGTCACTGATGTTAATCAACTTAATCATGTTATTGATGTTAATCATGTAGGAATTGTTTTGTTGTTGCTGTTATCTGTCGAGTGTCGACTGTCATTCATGTTTTTGTAATATGTAGTTGACTACTGTCTTGACACTTGATTTAATTTGTTGCTGACTGAGTCTTTTGTAAATATAATATTTAGGCTACATAATATAGTTTAATACTTACATGTTCATTTCACTGTACTACTCTTAATTGCTAAGTCTTTTAAATTCGGTTATTAACCAAATAACCTAATAATCTATTTGATTATTCGGCTATTCGGTTATCATAAATTTCGGTTAAGTATTCGGATAACCAAAATAGTACAAGTTTGGTTTTCGGTTATAACCGGAATTCTTATTCGGTTGGGATAATAACCGAATGCTCACTTCTACTCATATATATATATATATATATATATATATATATATATATTAAATTAGTATCTATTGAGATACTAATTTAATTTAGCTTGGACCAAATACACATTGGGCTCAACTACCATTCTAGTACATTAATACTTGGGCTACACTTCCTAACACTTGTAAGCATATCAATTTATTCACATTGAGCCTAATTCAAGTGCTGACATTAGTCTATCATACTAATCAACCATTCCTCGATTAATTTACCTTAAGTAATTAATCAATTCATTTTATTCATTATGTCACACAAGGGATATTACATAAGCTTAATTAAGCTGATCACCAAACGTACTAAACTTCACCATTATCACATGCTTAATTCAATTTAAATTGAATTATTAAAGTTCATTATATATATATATATATGCACACAAATAATTTTTAAACATACTCATTATCATTACTAATATTATTTACAAAATTATTGGGTATTACATAAGCTTGCTAGCATGTGAGATTCCACTCCATGCCCAATGGTATTAAATGTATGTTGCCCATTTGTGGTATAGTCTATCATTAGCTGCTCATTAGCCCAAGAGTTTTAACCTTCACAGATGCATGTGTATATGCTGCTACAAATAGCCAATCACTAATGATGAATATGTGATGAACAAGTTAATGCACAAGAATTAACCAAAATATGCCCATGATAGATTCAAGAAGCTTCATTGCTGTAACAGTGATTAACAATAATACTTTAACATGAAAAACTATCCTGACTTCACAAAGATTTTCATTTTTTGTCTCCCACATCATTTTTGCTACTGTATTAAGAGTTCCATTGGATTAACCATATCCAAATGTTGTGATAGAATCTGGCTCAATATTTAAAACCATCCATTCATCAAGAATGTTAGATGATAGAACAATTGCATTGTTGGCATCAATAATAATTTTTTTTTCAATTGCTAAATTATAAGGGATCATTACAAATACCTGGTTAGACTTGGCCTTCTCAAATAGCAAAGTTACGAGATCAAGATTATCCTCCTCCACAATTAATGACCAAATAAACCACCATTGAGCTTTAGAAAAATTAGATACTAGCCCTTCGCTCAGCATGAAACTATAAACCTTCATCAATCCTGGCTTAATTACACCGATGTTACTAAAAAGTTTTAATGTATTGCGTTGTACAATGACCATATCGAATACCCCATGAGAAACTTGCACCAACTTGTTCATTGGAATCCTTACACTTGAGAGAAAATTTCCACTATAAGGGAACCTATTAATTATCATGTACCTACAATTTCGTCCAAGATCAAAGATAAGCTCTGAGAATTTACACATTACTACCTTAACACCAGTAGCCTTTTCATACTCCAACTTGCTTATAGGACCTCAATTGTTAATCATGTCGAACAACTGAAGGTCATAACCTTTTGAAATTTCATTTGCAACACAACAATCTTCAATTAAGCCTGTAAAAGTAGTAATAACAAGAACACAGCGCGCATCATCAGATGGCATCATGTCATCAAATAAATGTCAAACATTGAGATAAGAATGAATAAAATGGCCAAGTGAATTGTTTGCATGTTGCACTCATGATGAAAGGTTCTCCTGTACGAAGATGGTATCCATCACCCCATTTAAATAGCTTCCTTAGGTGTTTGGGCTATTTAACAACAATCACAATTTCAAGATTTGTGGAAAATTTGAATCCACAAAATTTTTTCCCTTTCTCCAATTTAAAGTTGTCCTCAACACACAAGTCAGCTAACAGAAAATTTAATAAGCCAATATGGTACCCAATTTTCCACTTTATTCCTACTTGTAATAAATTAAAGGTTGCCAAAATGACATATTCTATAAACTATTTAATATTAGACAAAAAGAATTTCATTCCAAATGAATTCGAATATGCTAACTGTATGGTTTTAGTAGTGCAGAACATCCAACAACATTCATACCTACTTTGAGTTTTGACATTTCCACCCAATTTCAACACAATCAATTAGTGTAACCTTGAAGAACTGGGAAATGAGTGGCATGGGACTGCCATGCATACTGTTCATCAGCCTTGTGTTTTGTTGTGATAATAACCTTTTCAGTAACTAAGTCAGCAGAATAAAAACCAACACCAAATTGTTCAATCATGTTGTCATCAACACCAGCAACAAGAGCTTTCTAAAAAGCCTTAATACCTGATCTTGTAGTGGTACCTAAATTGTTGACCAAATCAGCTATGGTCATGCCAATTCCATTGTCAATAATAGTCAATGTATTGCTAGTCTTGTCAGAAATAATGTGAATGAAGAGCTCTGGTTGGATATCCAGATTGCTCTTGTCAATCAAGCTCTCAAACCGAATCTTATATATCTCGAACATCAGAGGCGTTGTTGATAAACTCAAGAAGAAATATCTCTTTGTTGCTATAGAAAGGGTCGATGATCAAACGATAAGAGATGGTTGATCTCAGCTTGTACAACGAATGTCTCAGTATCCACCATTACTAAAACTCAAATATGAAAAGGCTTAATTCAGTTCTGGTTCACCAAGTACTTGATCTCATGGTAAACAGTACCTTTCTTAAGCCAAACCTCATCGGCCTGAATGGATGCCTTCCACATTGAATCAAACCAAATATTAGCTTCTATGTAGTTCTTATTATGGACATCTCCAGATAATATAGAAATCCTTGAAATAAGGTTCTTCTGAGGCACTTCGTGAACACTTTATAGGCTGAATCAACATCACTACACTAATAAGCCAGCCAAAAGAGTAGAGACTGATTGCGAAGAGGTAGCTTAAATTCTTGCAAGCATCCTACCATTTTTTGAAAAGAGGGTCCTAAGTTATCACTAAAGTTGGTACTAGTAGCCAGGGGCGAAGCTATGGTAAATTTGTGGGGTCAATTGACCCCACTCAATTTTTAAAATCACTTACAAAATTTTTTTTACCCCACTCAATTTTTGACCCCACTCCGATTTTTTTTTTTAATTAGAGGTACCCAAGCGGCCAATGTGACGCCCCCAAAATAGGTATACACAACACCCATTCTGAGTCGCCAAATACATGGTACAAAAAGCAAACTACTGACTTCAATAATACAAATGTCGTGTGAAATACGACAATATATCTGTGAGTTTAAATATAATATTGTCTTCTAGACAATATCCATATGCAAATAAATCCCATCATAATTATTGATTCATTATTTTACAAAATGGTGAGGACTACTAAACAACTCTCTCTGAACCTTCATTCCATAAATCATTAAGACTGCTACATTCTCACCTCCCGAGAAGAAAAATGGAACAACAAGGAAAAGGGTGAGCTTAACTAGCCCAGTAAAGAATATTATGACTAAGATAATATACAACAAATTATCGTTAGTCTTCAACAGGAAAAAATCGATAGAATCTGAATAGACAACAAGTTTCGGATCAATATTCGCGATGAAATAATAATTCATAGAAGAGTTACGTAGAGAATGAAATCTACTATAATCTATGAATTTAACGATCCATCATCAATATTTTATCCTCGTAACATCAATCAATATACATCCTGAATCAAATATTCATCTTTGCACTACAAAGCAAAAGATATTCATCGATTAATTCATATTCATTTAAACACTGCTCATCTTTTTACTCTGGCCAAAGATATTAATCAATCGGTCGTATTCATCTCAACACTGCTCATCTTTGCACTACGAAGCCAAAGATATTCTTCTTGAAATCATTCATCTTTTGCACTACGGGCCCAAAGATATTCAATAATATCATCATTTAAGACCGAGGATGATGAAAATATTTTTAAAGAAACGAATCCAAAGGAAACAAAATGACAAGGATTAAGGATTAAGGATTAAGTACTTGGTTTTATCCACGCCCAAAAATACCTCAAAAATAATCATAGTGGTGTAAAATTCAAGAATGATCAAAACATGGATCTGATCGAGTTAGTATCCGGAATAGATGTTTTAGACGAAAAGAAGAAATTTTATTTTTTCTTGAATAATGCAGTATCGTGAATAGTCTTGATATCGTGAATAGTCTTAGAGTATCGTGAATAGTAACTCAGACACCAAAAGATAGAAATTTCACAAAAACATCTTCACGCTTCATGAATAGTACTTTCGTGAATAGTAACTCGTGAATAGTAACTCATGAATAGTAACTCGTGAATAGTAACTCATGAATAAGTAACCCCGACATGAAAAAAAGTTCCAAATTTGATAAAAGTTCCAACCAATATTTTAGCATAATGATATTGAAGAAATAATATCATTCTGAAAAAATAATATCCCTTACCTCGAAAGACAAAGATTTAGTTGAAACACCTGGATATAAAGCTATGACTTGAACTTTGCAAGTATAGCAATACTCAAAGTATACTCAAAATACTCACAAGAATACGCTCGATAATATAGAGAGAAAACTTCAATTTACGGTGTGATTTTCAATTCTAACCTAAGCACCTATTTATAGGAAATTGCTTAGAACACCAAAAAGCGAAAAATTAATATAATATTAATATTTATTTTCCAAAACCTCATACACTACACTTGCCAACTGAATTCAGCTCCTACACTTGTTAAATGAGGCCACCTAACATTCCAAAAACGTTTTCCTATTTTAAATATTTTAAACTTCCAAAATCAATTATTTGAACTTGAACTTCAATAATTCATAATAAATAGCCCTTTCATCAGAAAATTCAATCTCATGAGTTTTTATAGGAAATTCAATTCTCTACAACTTTGCAGAAGACAGTTTTTTCCAAATTCCAAATAGAAATTGACCAAAATCCACAAACGGGTGATTTTACAAGTATAATCAAATTTCTATTAATAATTGTGTCCACCAACACACAAAACATGTATTAAACATTTAATGCCACAAAAATACTCTTCCTCCTCATATACTCATATATCCCACATTCATTGTAAAAATATCACCGTTAATATATTATTAAAATAATATATTTAAATGAATTATTTTATCGAAAAAGATAAAATATTAATTTTCAACAATTGTCATTTTAAAATTTTCTCCATCTATATCCACATAAAATCAATATTTTCCTCATCATATAAATCAATAATTAATTATTCACAAATAATATTACGGAATCACAATGTTGACAACCAAAAGCGGTTCCGGAAAGAGGGGCTTTCAATAAGAATTTCTTCTTCTTGGCGCATGATTAGGTGACCAAACCTCTCCTTAGATGAGAACTTTCTAGACATTGCCAATAATGTTATCTAATAATATTATTCGGATAATATGAATTATTAGCCCGATAATGAAAGATCTTTGTGTAATGACAATTATTGAAACAATGAAGAATATAAAATATCAACGCGACAAATTATTAACTCAATAAAATCTTTGAGCGATAATTCACGTAACCATTATTGAGTAGTGCCTTCTTCGTAAGAATCAATAATTGGTGCAATACCGGTATCTTCTTTGTGCAACAACGCAGCATATTCGTGTTTTAACCACCGGGTATTCCAATAGTGTTAACGGTAACAACTACGCCGTTATTTAAAAACAACTTATATTTGTCGTTTTCTTCATCCAATCGCTTTCCGTTATGGGGCCCACACATGGCTGCGCCGTCGTACGAATATTCCCCGACAGTACGAATATTCCACGACCAAACGAATATTCCACGACGATAATGAATATTTTATAACCACTTGCTTATTTTGAAATATTTGCATATTTAACCCTTAACTATCCACATTAATCAAATCAACCCTTACTATTTCAAAATAATAAATAAAGGAAATTCCTTTTTATTTAAAAATTTCGGGGTCTTACAGCCAAGCCACAAAATAGAGAGAGATGGGGCAAAGCCAAATCACCAAAGGCAAAAGCCAAACCGTGAACCATCAAAGCCTTTTGCAAGTGGTCGAAGTGGGTACTGGTGACTGGCGAGCCGCGAGCGTGGAGAATGGAATGCGACTCTATTCTACTGTGACTCTCTTGCAGCTTTGTGCCATTGCAAGTAACATAAATTACTCTCTCTTCAATTTCTCCAACCTCAGTTTTATTTTCAGAAATCAATTGTGATTTCCCCCTTTTGTTAGTATTATTAAATTGGATATTTGGATGTATTTGTCTAACCCGAAAGTATAAAGTATTAAAAAAAATTGGTTCGGGGGCGCTGCCCCTGAATCCCCGCCAAATTTTTAAAAACTTACTAATAATTTTAACCCCACTACTATACGTTCCTGGCTTCGCCACTGCTAGTAGCAAACTTGTGTTATTGGATCCAAAAATTTTTTTATGACATGTTTCCACATCGATGACTTTATCATCTGTTACAGTTTTGCTTCCCTTTCCATCAATATTTGGTGAACTTTTCACACTCCGTGCTTCAATATCCAAAATGGAAACAAGTTCTGCATCCATTTTCATTTCTAGATTACTTTCCAATTGTCTCAATTCATCAATTAATTTTTGCTCAGAATCTTCAACAAGCAATCTATCCTCGCTTAGAGATTCTTGAAATTTTGCTAAGTTGATTGATCCATGCAAAGTGGTGGGTGACCATAACATGAGGGCTTCTCAAATTTCCTCCTTGAGAACAAGAATGAAGTTATGACGAACGAGATTTTTATAATTTATTTTAGATATTTATTAAAGTAAATAAATATTTTTGTGACTTATTTATGGAGTTAAATAAATATTTGATGAAATTGTTGTAGATTAATTTAATTAAATGTGTTACATTAATTAAATTAATGAGGAATAATGTTATTGTTCAAGTCCTAATTTAGTTGAGATTATTAAATTAATTGAGTTGTTAATAATTATAATGTTATTATAATTAATTAAATTAAATAATTAATTAGAGATTTATTGATTTTTTATAATTAATAAATGAGAATTTTAATTATGTGACAATTTGATTTAATGAGTAATATTGGTTTTAATTTAATTGAATTTAAATAATATAATTTGATTAATTAAAGTGTGACGAATAAACTATATAATAAACAAGTTAATTAAAATAAATGGAAAAGAGCCTTTTAAAGGCTAGCCAAACATGACCTTGAAAACATGGAATCAGTTAAAGCCGTAGTGCACTTAACTGATACCCACGAACGTCAGTTATTAATATTATACGTATAGTTATAACCTTCTTATTGCTAAGTCTGCAAACATAATACAGAGAGAAAATTTAAGAGAATTGTGAGATTGAAGAAGAAGAAGTTGGAGAATTAAAGGAGTTTCTATCATCTTCTACTAATCTAAACAACCAATCAAGAGTAATTTCTAAGACCCCGAATTATTTTAAATAAAATAGAATTTCCTCTAATTATTATTTTGAATAATAAGGTGTTAATTTGATATAATGCTTTAGTTATGAGTGAAATATGCAAATTTTACAAAATAAGCAAGTGGTAATAAAATATTCATTGTTGTCGGGGATATTCGTTTGGTCGTGAAATATTCTTGTTGTTGGGGAATATTCGTACGACGACGCATCCATTTGTGGGCCCCATAACGAAAAACTGTAGGATGAAGAAAACGACAAGTATGAGTTTTTTTTAATAACGTCGTAGTTGTTACCGTTAAAACTGTTGGAATACCTGGTGCGTAAAGTAAAGTAATACGCTATTTGTTTAGCACATTAGCACACGAGATGTTACCGCGATATTTTGGATTATTGATTCTTACGTGAAGGCACTACTCTCGATAATTGTTACAATAATTCTTCGCTCAATATTTTATTTTATTGATTCAATAATTGCTACATTGATATTTTATATTATTGTTAATTCAATAATTGTCACTGCACAGTATTTCCCATTATCAGATCAATAATTCATATTATTTGAATAATATTATTACATAGCATTATTGACAATGTCTAAGGAAGTTCTATCTAGGAAAGGAATTGGTCACCTAATTGCGCGTCAGTAAGAAGAAATCCTTATCGGAAAGCCCATTCTTCCCTGGGAATGACTTGGTTGTCATTATTGTGATTCTATAATATTATTTGTGAATAATTAATTATTAATTTATATGATAGAGAAATATTTATTTTATGTGGATATAAATGAAGGAATTAATGTTGAGGTATTTTATCAGTATTTTATCGAAATTGAGGTATTAAAAATCATCCGTATGTGGATTTCGGTCATTTTCTATTTGGAATTTGGAATAACATTCTTCTACAAAGTTTTAGAGAATTAAATTTCCTTTGGAATGGACATAAAATTCATATTTTTCTGATAAAAGGGCTATTTATTATGAATTATTGAAGTTTCGGAAGTAAATGTTTTTATTAAAAATATGGGTGGGCCCCACTCTTGTCCTTTGTTGGTGAAATGTGCTTAGTTATTTCAAAAGTGGTGGGCTTTGAATCTTCAAAGATGGAGTGCTGCAGAGAAGCCTCCGTAGGTAATTTTGTCAACTATGGCGTTATGATATTTTTCTATAAATAGGGTGCTCAGTTAGAATTAAAAATCACACAAGAAGCAGAAGTTTTCTCTCTCTATAATATCAAGCGTATTTTTGTGAGTATTTAGATATCTTGAGTGTTACTATTCAGTGCAAGTTTCTTTTAATATTATACCCGATATTTCAGAAGTACTATTTTTTGATGTAAGAGATGTTATTTTTTTCGTAAATGAATTAAAGTTATTTAAATTAATTAACTAAATTAAAGTGTGACACAAGTAACTATACAATATAAATAATATAATAATAAATTAGTTTGGGAATATTGTGGTAGCCAAAGAAGGCCTTATGGCCTTTGGTCTAACTTAACGGATGAAGGCGCATTGTTTTTTTAACTGATAGACGACGTGGGTTTCAGTTTGTGTTTTGCGCATAATATTCCTAAGGTTAGCGTTCAGTTTTTCTTATTCTCGTATTTGGCTAAGGAGAAAGAGCAGAGTTTAGGGAAAAAAGAGAGCGTAGAAATTGAGAGAGAAGAAGGAACTCTCAGAAAACCTAAGTGATTACTGTAATTAGCAAGGGATTATTGAGCATATTGAAGGTATTCTATCTAACCCTTGTGTTATATATATATATATATATATATATATATATATATATATATATATATATATATATGAGTTACGTCAAATTTGTTATGTTCTGTGAATTGCAATTCTTTCAAAATTGTCTGTAAACTATGCTTTACTAAATCATGTGTTTTGGTTATAACTAGCATGTATATATGTATATATATGATTGTATGCTTAATGTATAGATAAGATTGTATGCTAATTTACTGTTACAAGAAGGAAATAGTTTTACAGTAAAGATATGAAAAGTAATTGTTAAATTTTGTATGATAACAAAATTAGATTATACTAATTGAGAGATTAAACTGTGATTATGTTAATTCATTTGTTACGAATTTCAGAGAATTGTAGTTAAAGTAAACAAATTGGTTGTTATTAGAATTTACAGTGTTTACTGTGTTAAAATATATCAACTATGGAGTTTTATTTTTTTTTTAAACCGTGTTTTCAAAATTTAAGTTTTCTAAATTTTTTGTTTAGTTGTTTAAATTGGTACATATATGCTTGGTAATATTTATGTGTACTTTACATGGATTACACATGATAATTGGTGTTAGAAATTGAGACCCAGTAGCTTGGTTTTGTTTCTGGTTTTGAGTGTTCTATAATTCGGAGCCCCAACGCCAAATTTCGCGTCCCAGCCAAAATAGGCGAAAGTTCGCGCCCAAATTTGGATTTGCCTTGTGATCGGAATTCGCGCCACAGACGCCACCGACTCGCGCCCCCAATCTTTGGAAAAGTGGTGCAGGTCTGGACAATTTTGACCTCCTGTAGTAAAATGGCCATAACATTTTCATCTACGAACTCCGATTGAGGTGATTCAAGATGATTCTAAGAGGAGGACGAATAGGCCTATAACTTTTATTCTTTAAGGTTTTCAATTTGAAATCGTTATGAAGGGTCAAAATGGCCATCTTTAGGACTGTTGTGTATTTGGAGCCAATCAGAGGGCATCGGGATGCGCGAATGCAAGTGCAATCCTTTGTGTGTTAGTATAACTTAATGATAACATGTTGGACATGTAATAGGATGTTGTATCAAGTTGTTAATGTGTATGTGGTGCAATGACATGATCACTTAAGTAGTTGTAATAAAGCTAAAAAGTAATGTTCATGAAAAGATGCGATGTTGTTTAAACTTAAACTTAGTTAGTAGCTATACTAAAAGTAGAAAGAAACTCATGAAGGTAATGTTAGTTTAACTAATGTGTATTGTCAATATATATGGTATGTGTAGGACTTGGGGTGAACGTGAGTAGTGATTGTTTAACCTACACACGAGGCAAGTTCTCTAACCCTACTTTTATAATTGTGCAAGTTCTAAACCTTATCTCTTTACAATTGAGCAAGCTTTCAAACTTTTTTCTTTTCATATCAAACGCAAGTTTCCATTCCTATATTATTATTCTGCAAGTTTCTAACATTCTTTATGAATTTGAGCAAGCTTAACCTATCTTACGTATGTTTGTACAAGCTTATGTAACCTAATTCGTTACATTGAGCGAGATTTAGTTTCCTAATTATTATTCAAAGCATATAATGTTCTAATACATTGATTCAAAGGAGATTGTTTTAACTCTTCTATAGCGTTTTGCATGTATATCTTGATTACTCAATTATATATTATTGTTATTCAATCTTTGACTTTGATAACCTTGTTCAAAGCTTTATCGTTGTATTAAAACTTCAAGTAGTAAGCAAACCTTTATTGATTGAATTAATCTGTATCCGATTAGTGTTCTAAAATTCTAGAAACACTGATAAGCTAGTTCTAAACTAAACTTTCTTTAGTGAGGAAATTTTAAATCCAAACTGAGATGAACAACCCTAACATAGGGGATTTTGTACGTGTAACGTTTAGATGTTTGTGCACAATACATGGTACAAAGGTCTGATCCCCCTAAGTACGATAAGAAGGGTCCGTATAGTCTAGATGACTGTTAAGGTTGGGTAATAATACCTAAGTACCGGAGATATAGTTCGTGGTATTAAGACCCTCAGATAATTAAAGCTCGAACTTGTTTTCTAGTTTGATTTGTAGAACAAGTTCCTTATTGTTCAGCTTTTGTTGTTCACTCTCATGTTATTATCATTGCTACGTTCTATATCAGTGAGCATTTGTTTGCTCACTCTTGCAATTAACACTGCAGCTAAAGTAGAGAAAGTTGATGAGCCGTCGACTAGCAAAGGCAAGGGCAAGATGTCCAAATGATGAAGACTTATGATAATTTTATGTTTTATGTTTCAAGACTTGTTTTAAATATGTGATGTATTCCGCAAACATATGTAATAATTTTAAGGTTAGATTACCTGGGATTTAATTTAAAATGATGATGTAACCCTTTAATGGGAGAGATTATTGTTTAAATTATTTTAATTATGTCTTATCCTTTATTATGGGTAGTTAGATGTAATAGTTTTTGATAAGTGAGCACCAAATCCTGTGGAAATGAAGTATCTGGATTTGGGGTTGTCACATGTTCAGCGTGATCTTCTGGTGTCTTAGAATAGACTAGAATATCATCGATAAACACAACGACGAACTTGTCCAAATATTATTTGAACACTCTGTTCATCATATCCATAAATGTAGCTGGTGCATTTATCAACCCAAATGACATCATCAGAAACTCGTAATGACCATAACGAGTTCTGAATGTTGTCTTAGGTACATCCTCCTTCCTAACCTTCAACTGATGATACCCCATTCACAAATCTATCTTAGAAAAATACTTTTCCCCTTTCAGCCGATCAAAAAGATCATCAATCCTGGGCAATGGGTATTTATTCTTTATCGTTAACTTGTTCAACTCTCGGTAGTTGATACAAAGTCTCAATGATCCGTTCTTCTTCATCACAAACAATATCGGTGTTCCCCACGGCGAAACACTTAGTTGAATGTATTTTCTATCGAACAGTTCTTGTAATTGAACCATCAACTCCTTCATATCTACTAGCAACATATGATACGGTGCCCTTGAAACTGGTGCCGCTCCTGGCACAATATCTATTACGATTTCGATCTCCCTATCTGGTGGAAGACATGGTAATTCGCTTGGAAATACCTTCAAGAATTCTTTAACTATAGGTATTTGATCCATCGTTGCTCCCACTATCTAGGTATCAACAACATGACATAAATAGCCTACACATCCCTTCCTCAACAATTTCCTAGTTTGTGTCATAGTAAGACAACACGACCATCCTGACGACTTATTACTGTAAAACACTACATGAGGCTGTCTCAATGTTCTAATGTTTACACATTTCTTTTGGAAATCTATAATTGCACCATAGTTAAACAACCAATCCATCCTGAGAATTATATCAAATTCTCCCAACTTTATCGGTATCAAATCTACCGATAATTTATACCCTCGTATTTCTACACAACAACTTCTATGAATATTTTCAACATGAATTATTTCTTTATTGGCTACCTTTATATTCAAAGGTATAGGCAATCTTTCGGGAAGTAATCATAATCTTTTAGAAAAATCACATGCTATAAAATAACAAGTAGCACCTGAATCAAACAACACATAAGCATTTATATCGTTGATTGGGATAATACCTGTAACTACATCCCCTGATGCAACTGCATCTTGGACCGTCATGTTAAAAGTGCAGACGCCATCTACTACCTGTTCGAAATGGACCACTAATAGCTAACTTACCACTATTAGTGCCCTTATTCCCATCCGTCCCCTTCTTCGGGCAATTCTTCATCATGTGATCAGTTGATCCACATACGAAACATCCATGGTTCTTCTTCGGACTTGGACAGTTAGGTGAAATGTGTCCCACCTGTCCACAGTTGTAACATACCAACTTTCCCTTGAGACAAACTCCTAAGTGAGTCTTCCCACAGTTCTTGCATGCCTCCATCCTCTTATTAGGATCTCCTTGCTTTACTCCGGTATTCCCAGAGTTAGAACCCTTCCTCTTTTGCCCATTTCCACTTCCACTGGCTCCCTCGATTTTCACTCCCCCTTCTAACTTATTCTTATTCTTCTTCTCTCTGTGGTATTCGCTTAGAGCCTCATTACCACCCTCGGCAATTATCGCCTTTTCCAGAATGGTTCTAAAGGAAGTACTTTGGAACACTGATATTCGACTATAGAGCTAGGGTTTCAAGCCCTGCTCTAACCTCCTCGCTTTTCTTATCTCCGTATCCACCTGATGTGGAGAAAACCTCGCCAGTTCATTGAACTTGGCAGCATATTGTGGAATAGTCATTTCCCCTTGTTTCAACTCCAGAAACCTCATCTCTATCCTTCTCTGCATACTCGTGGGAAGTTAGTTCTCGAAGAAAATCTCCTTGAACCATGTCCACGTTAAGTTATCTATCTCAGCTCTAGCCTGGTTTGCCTCCCACCAGAAGTAGGCCTCTCCATTCATCATATAGGTAGCAAAAGCAACCTTTTGCCCCTCATCAACATTTGCAATAACAAATGCCTTCTTTATTTCTTTTACCCACGTCTGGGCCTCTATAGAGTCTATAGTTCCTTTGAACTCCGGCGGACCTACACTCTTAAAATCCTTAAATGTAGTAGCCTGTACTACCACAGGATTTATAGTTATATTCACCCCATTTTGGTTAAAGGCAGTCGTTAATAAATTAACGAACTCTTACATTGGGTTAACCAGTCCCCTTTCCGATTGATTCACATTCGCTCCTTGATTTTGTTGTCTTCTTCTTGGCGGTATTTTTCTGTTAAAATAAATAACACTTCATTATTAATTCCTTCTTGTTAATTAGTTATTATTTTTGACGATTTGATTGTTTAAATTGTGATTCTGGGGACAAAATCTTTGTAAGGAGGGAAGGATGTAACGTTCCAAAATTTTAAATTATAATTTTAATATTTATTGGGTTATATAAATATTATTTGAGGTTTTTATTGTTAAATAAATATTTTATTGATGTGAGGGTTGATGAATCTAAATGTATTAGAGAATTTCTAAATTAAATTAGTTTATAATTTAGAGGTTTGTATTATAGCATGAGGTGTTATGTTGTTGTGTTGATTTAATAATTTAGATGGTGTTAAATTATTAAATAAAGTTATAATGAAAATTATAATTTGGTGATATTTTCTAAAAGGCTATATTTAATTAAAATATAGTATGTGATTAATTTAATGAGTTAATGTTGGATATGAAAATAATATGTGATTATAGTTTTTAAACTAAGGTGTTTATTAAAATAAATTAAAAAGGATTTAAATTAGTTTTTTGTCAAACAAGGCTTAAAAGTATTTTAATTCTTTACAAATTAAAGGGTTTGCCAAACAAGTCTTATGGCTTTTGAAATTTCTAGTTTTTTTGAAATAAAATAAAATAATAAATATAATATATTTATATTATATACGTTAGTAACTGATTGTGCAATTAGTAGGGTTATTAAGGGGTATCAGTTTTATTCTAGCGCTTGAATATCAGTTGGTTATTTGTATTATGCATTCTATTTCTTTCAAGTGTGAGAGTACTGAGTTCTGAGAAAATTGAGAACTTGAGAGAGAATTGGAGAGGAGTCTAGGAATTTTCACGCTAATTCCAGTGTGATTAGCAAGAATTTTTGTCAAGCAACAAAAGGTATGTTCTACTATTTTGATATTATTTATGAGTATCTCGGTAAAGTTTGCTATACTCTGTGAATGATGTTTTTTCGAATTGTTGTGAGGTGACTTAGTTATGATGATTACATGAGTATATGATGATTATATGTTATGTTTAGACAATAATTGCATGCTAATTTTGGTTTACAGTAGAAGAAATATTTCGTTAGTGTATGTTTATATATATGTTTTTATACATAGCTTGGGTAAGTATCTATTTTAGTGGCCAATTCATATGTAAAATCATAAATTGAAACTTGTATTTGGTAGTTCATTGAGATACGAGCATAACGTAATTTGAATGGAGTGATTTGGCCAACTAATGAATTCACAGTGATGATTTCTAGAATGAATATTAAAAAAATTGAGTTTTTTGTATGAAAATATGAATTTTGAGAAATTAAAATAGTTTTAGTTGGTGTTAAATTGTTCTGATTGGTTGTAAATGTGAGTAATCATGTTTATGATAGTTGTATATTTATCTTACGTGTTATTATCACTGTTTGGTGGGTGAAATTTGTGTTTGTTGGGCTAAAGTCGGCTACTGTTCATTAGCCTTCTCTGCGTCTGTCTGAACAATTCCACAATTCTTGATTCTTAAGGCAAAAAAGAGGCGCAATGCTTGGGTCCCCAGAGCCTTTGTATTGCTTTCAAATTGCGCCCATACACTTGGTTGGGATTCTGGCTTCTGATGTTGCTACAGACTTTGTAACTCCTTTATAGTTGGGTTTAATGTTATGTTAAGGAGTTAAATATGTATCAAGGAAGTTAATTCAGTAGCGTGGCATGTCATTGATGATTTCAATTTTGTAAAAATAATTGGAAGTGATGAACACGTTATATTGCAAGTTAATTAGTCAATGAACGTTAGATAAATGTTGCGAAGTAAAATGCTTTGAGTTTCTGAAACGTAAATGGTAATGATCATGTTATGGTATGTTAGCATATCTAATAGGTATTGTGGTTCTAAAATTATGTGTAGGTGATCGTAAGTTTAATTTTATAGCTAACGCTCGAGGCAAGTTTTCTAACTCTATATTTACATTGAGCAAGTTTCTAAACTCTATCTTTTACATTGAGAAAGTTTCCTAACTCTGTATTTTCGTTGAGTTAGTTCCATTATTACATTGTGTAGCTTTATTCCTTGGATTGCACAAGTTTTCTATCTCAACTGTTATTGAACAAGTCGATTGTTCCTAAATTTCATTTCAGCAAACTTTAACTCTAATATTAATTGAAATTCTCATTTGGTTGATTCATTTTAGCTTGTTTATAGTTAAGCAAGTTTCTTAAGTTCTATTCTCGTATAATGAACGCAGTTTGAACTCTTGTCTCTATTATTTAACTGTTTTAATTCTTTGCATGAATTTATACTTTGTTGAGCAAGTTTTTAGTTTCCAGCTTGCTATCAGTTAATGTACGTTCAATAATTTCATTTTCTAACATTACAAGATCTTAATCTTAGCTTATTTATTATTCAAGCAAAGGTTTACCATTTTATTCATTTTGTTGAATACCTATGCTCTTTAATTGTTTTAAGCATGAGTTCTAAATGTATAATCAGTTCATTTATGATTCTCAATTGATCTATGTTATGTTGTTATCAAACATCTATTGTGATTATCAAACACTATTGATTCAACTAGTCCTCTAGTTTGTAACGCCCCAAAAAATTTGGATTTTTTTGAGAATTAAAATTTTATTTTTATTATGTGGATTAAATGAATTTAATCCATTATTTATGGGAGTAAGCTATTCGAGGGTCATTCTATGACCTAGAAATATCGAAACGTCATAGTATTTTGGCTACGTGATAGAATTAAAGTGTTTGAATTTCCAAGACGAAAATAAAAACTTTTAAAGAAATTTTTCGAAAAATACTATTCACGCATTTCTGCTCGGGAATTATTTTTGAACTTCTGAGAAATACGTAATGATAGAATATCGAGGTGAGATGGAATATCTAATAATATTTCAGTTATGGGAAATGCAGTTTTTCACCTGCGGACTTAAAACCTAACGATTAGGGTAAATGAATTCTGAGAAGGAATTTAAATGCGTCTGATGAATTAAAGTAATGATTGTATAATACGTAAGTGTTGTACGAGGTATTATACGAGTATGTATGAATGATAGAGTGACGTATATTGAAAAAGCATACGAGTTAGAATATGAGATGAATACGTAAATTATACGTTATGAGACTTTAAGCTAAAGGTATTGGACTTGTAGGATTTGTTAGGAATTATACAAGCCCAAGTATAGGAATGATAAGGCCCAAAGGTAGGAATGGATGAGTCCAATTGGAATTAAAGTTTAAGGTTCATGGTTGTTTAATTTCAAGCCCAAGTATAAGTTAAGCTAAAAGCCCAAAGTAAGGACTTATGGGTTATTGGATGGTTTAAACCCATGGGGCAAACCATGGATTATCCAAAGTAGTGAGCAAGTAAACTTAATGGCTAAGTAAGTGTGGTGAACAAGAAGACTTAAATGGCCAAGTGTTGTGGGGAGCAAGTTAACTTGGTGATTAAGAATGAAATAGTAAGGAGGTGGCTTAAGGAGGTGGAGTTATGGAGGTGGAAGTGGTTTAAGGACCATTATGCCCTCATTTTGAAATTTCTATAAGTAGCAAAGTTTGGTTTTCATTTTGTGGTTGTTCAAAAACACTAACAAGTTAGGAGCTTATGGGTTAGAGAGAATAAGCACTTATAAGTCAAACTTATATTGAGAGATTTTCAAGAAGCAAGAAGAAGAGTAAAGATTAATCAAGTGGTATTCAAGGGTAAGAACTTAATCCTTGAATCTCTTTCTCTTCCATTTATAGGGAGATGGGTAGTGGTAGAACATGTATGCTAAGGAATGATAATAATGAGTAATCACAGAGCTTAAGTCTTAATAAGCCGTTTAAGTCTTGAATAAGCTATTTGCAATCAAATAAGTTATGAATCAAGGAAGAACTTGTAGGAACTTGTAATAGGTTTCAATAATGAAATTGATATGAGTAGAAAATAAGAGAAAAATGATTAAAAGAGTTAGACCATGATAAGACATGTAAAGTGAATTCATAAGTAGTTTATACTTTTATAAGTTATAGACTAATGAAGAGCAAGTAATAACCTAGCATGTTTATAAGGTAATGAGATGAGTATGTCAAGATATTAGTTTGATGGTTAGAATCTGTGACGCCCCCAAAATTAGGTATACATCACCCATCTTGGGCCGCCACTTACATGGTACAGAATTTAAATACAACTTACTAACATAAGCATGTGGTATATAATACGACATAAACTCGTGAGTTTAAATACAAATATCGCTACTAGATATTATACAAACTCAAAAGGAGTCCTCATTACAATTATTATCACACTATTTCACGAATAGTGAGGACTACTAATGCTATCTTCGGACCATCACTGCGTTTCCCATTAGTCCCAACTATATTCTCATTTCACAGAGAACAAAGGTGAAAGAAAGGGTGAGCTCAACTAGCCCAAGAAGAAATATTATGACTAAGATAATGCGTAATAAATTATCAATAGTCTTCAACAATGTTAAACCGATAAAATACAATAGACAACCAACCAGTTTAAGCTGCGGTAATATCTTAATCCATTAAAAGAGTCAAGTAGAAAATAAAGTCTACTATCTTTTAGGTTTTAAAAGGTTTTTCATCACTTTGTTATTCTTTGAGACTCACTTTAATAAATATTCCACATCATCGAATCACCCTCGCACTACTAAGAAGGATATTCTTTAGTATCACGACCACAATTATTCATGCACTACGAGCCAAGAATATTTGTGTATTCATTAATGGTCATGATCATGCCAACAACATCCATCAATGCATTACTACCGCGGCGCCCCCAAAATTAGGTATATCGCCACCCATCTTGGGTCGCCACTTACATGGTACATAAATTCAAATACAACTTACTAATATAACTGCCGTATACAATACAACATAAATCATGAGTTTGAATACAAATATTGTCTACTAGATATTATACAAACTCAAAAGGAGTCCTCATTACAACTATTATCACACTATATCACGTAAATAGTGAGGACTACTAATGCTATCCTCTGGACCATTACTTCGCCCCTCCCAGAACTTGTCCCGGCTATGTTCTCATTTCACGAAGAGAACGGTGAAAAAAAGGGTGAGCTCAACTAGCCCAAAGAAGAAATATTATGACTAAGATAATGCGTAATAAATTATCATTAGCCTTCAACAATGTTAAACCGATAAAATACAATAGACAACCAGGTTTAATCTGCGGTGAATAAGCAATCCATTAAAAGAGTCAAGTAGAGAATAAAGTCTACTATCTTTTAGGTTTTAAAAGGTTTTCATCAATTTTTATCATTTGAGACTCGACAATAAATAAACCACCACATCTAATCATCCCCGTACTACCACCAAGGATTTTCATCAAGTTATCAATGGTCATGACTATACCGAATCACCCCTGGTCATAATCATACCAAAAACTATCCATCAACGCATTACGTGACCCATTTGAGGACTTTTGTCACATCATTTATATCAAGTCATGATTATACCGAATGATCCTCGGTCATAATCATACTAAGTTCATCTATGCACGTAAGCCAAAGATAACATAATATAACATGAGGATGATGACAATGACATAATTATTCAATAAAACAAGTTCAAGAATTATTTAATCCATGAATTATTAACGTCCAAATTGTCAACATAATCTTTGTTACAGAGTAAAATTCAAGAATGATCGGAAGAATATTTCCGTGAAAAGATCTTTGGATGAAACGCAAATATCAAGGATATTCTACTAATTTCATGGAGTATAGAAGTCAAAGTTTTAACCAACCGGGTATAATAAAGAATGGAATAACAAAAGAAATCACCATGCATGCGGTGCCAGCGCATAGACGAGTTATTCAACAGAATAATAATAACGGAACCGGTCGTGAAATTCACACCGAAGCGATGTTCCAACAGAATAATAAAGATGGAACCCGATCCGGTGTAAAACACATGATAGGATATTCCAATGTAATGATAAAGATTTTAACCAGGTCCTGTAAAACACACGCATGTGGATGTTCCAATGAATAATAAAAAGCGGAACCAGGTCGTGTGAAATTCACACCAAGCAGGATGTTCCAACGAGAATAATAAAAGAATGTCACCAAGTATAGGGTAAACTGGCGTGATCAAAGTTATTCCAATGTAATTATAAGCAATGGAATAACATAAGGATTTCACCAAGTATAGGGTATGCTGGCGATACGAAAAGTTATGTATAGGGTATGCCACTTTTACAAGTTATATTCCAATGAATAATAATGAATGGAATAACGAAGTTCTCTTCAAGAAGAAAGAATAACACCCCTTACTAGTAAAAAAAGAACCTGAATATAGAAGTAGTGAAGTAGCGAGAATACTCTTCTTCTTTCTATAACTTTCTCTCTATAGCTTCTCTCTATAATTTCTCTCTCTAGAGTTTCAATGAATTAAATAAGAAAATAATGAAGGAATGAGCTTATTTATAGGAAAATGGAATGCATAAGTAACTAATCCATGAACGGTCCAGATTGATTTACTTTAATCGACGCGGTCCATATTTAAAGAAAAATCTTTTAAATAAAATATAATATATTCTATTTATATAAAAACATTTTATTATGCAAACACTATGCAATACTATGCAAAATACTATGCAAAAAACACTATGCAACACTATGCATAATAAAATATAATATATTCTATATATGTAATAACTTTAATAAAGTATTCTATTTTATATAAAAGATGTTTCGCTTTTATTACGTTAATAATACTGAATAAAACAAAGCGTCGTTATCGTTATAATAATTCATATTATTAATCGACAATAATAATGGAATCAAACCGAGTGACTTCTCACATAAGCATCAATAATCAATACTGGTGTCTGCTACTATGCAACCACACGTATTCTTTACTTTTTACTACCGAGTAGTTCAACAAGAACCACGGTAAAACTTCCGCCGTTATTTCAATAAAATATTTTTGTCGCTTTCTCAATCAAACAATAATTACATTGTAGGGTCCACCAATGATTGAGCCGTTATGCGAATATTCCCTGCTAAATCGAATATTCCCAGACAATCGAATATAATATAACCACTTGCATACTTTGCAAAATTTATAAATATTACCCACAACTATAATATTATCTCAAATTCACACCATAATATAAAAAAAATTATTTTGACAAAATTTAAATCTTTATTGATAAAATCTGGGTCTCACAATCTCCCCTCCTTATGGAATTTAAGCCCTCGAAATTTAGGGTACGATACTGATATGATAAAGAGATGAGGATACCTTGAAAATATTAAATTCATCTTGAAATCACCAAAGCTATTCATTAACTATTCATCTTTGCACTTTCTGAAGCTAAAGATATACAATCAGAAAACCAATAATCTTTGAGACTCGACAATAGTATCACAACCATGAATTATCCATACCTTCGGCTAAGGATATTCGTGTTTTCAATTACTACCATGATTATACCGAATAATCCGTGGTCATAATCATACCAAGTCTATCAATGTACTACTGACCAAAGATGACTTTTACCACATCCATGAATTAATATTTCATTCTTTGAGACTCACTTTCAATAATTAATCCATATCATCGAATCATCCCCGCACTACAAAAGCAAGGATATTCATTAGTATCACGACCACGAATTATCCATGCACTACTACCAAAGATAATCGTGTATTCATTAGTATCACGACCACAAATTATCCATGCACTACTGACCAAAGATAATTGTGTATTCATTAGTATCACGACCACAAATTATCCATGCACTACTACGAAAGATAATTGTGTATTCATTAAGATCACGACCACAAATTATCCATGCACTACTACCAAAGATAATTGTGTATTCATTAGTATCCACGACCACAAATTATCCATGCACTACTACGAAAAAGATAATTGTGTATTCATTAGTATCACGACCACAAATTATTCATGCACTACTACCAAAGATAATTGTGTATTCATTAGTATCACGACCACAAATTATCCATGCACTACTACCAAAGATAATTGTGTATTCATTAGTATCACGACCACAAATTATCCATGCACTACTGACCCAAAGATAATTGTGTTTTCAATTACGGTTATGATTATACCGAATAATCCGTGGTCATAATCATACCAAGTCCATCTATGCACTTTCTGAATACGTATGACTTTCAACACAATATAAACGTGAGGATAATGATATAAAGAATCAATCAAATGAGATAAAGGATAAATATTAAACATTTATAATATAATTTATCCAGATTCAAGAATATCCCCATGTTATCAATCACTTAATAATCTCATAATCTAATAACATTAATATTATAACAATATTTTAATCACTTCTTAAATTTATAAATAATTTATCTCAATTGTTTACGCTTTACCATATAATGCATTTAATCATTCAAAAATGCCATACTCATAAGATATCATCACCAATTATCAAATCTCTCAAAAAAATATGCATATACTCTATATAAGATTCTCTAGCCATAATATCCTATTTTCAACTTTGTTACTTCACATAACATATTTAACTCATATGTTCAGTAACTAAACTATTTTCATGAAAATACCAAATCAGTCCCAAAAATATTTCTTTTCTGGGATTTAGCATAATATAGTCCCATAATGAAAATATATTTTTCTCGGAATTTTTAAAATTCATTTACTATTTTTCAAAAATCAATTTCTAATTAATTCCTTAAGAAATTAGCTACCTCAAGTTTAACTCCAAAATTCCCAAATCTTGGCAGGACCTTACACATGTTAACGTGAGATTCTAGTTTAAATTTCATGGTCATCGGAGTTATAGAACTCCTGTTATAGCATTTTTCGCCTGGAAAAACCTAAATATTGAAATAGTCATAACTTGCTCATTTTAAGTCGAGAATGAGCTCATTTTTGGACAGGAGATACTTTATACCATATACCTTCATGTCCCAAAAGGTCAGAATTTTTCTCATAATTTAAGTGGCCGAAACAGCCCTTAAAGTTTCTGGGCAGTAGCATTTTCGAAATTTACAGCTTTGGCCTCCTTTGCTAAAATCAGTCCACACAAAATCTACAACACCTTTTCCAGTAATTCCACTTGGATTAGTTAGGTAACTCATAGATCTAACTCTAGGACTTGACCACATTCAAAAATTCAAAATATAATAAGAGATATGGTCAATTGAATTTCATGTTACGCTTTTCACCAAAATCTGATTTTCAACTCTTTGTGATTTCTAAGAAACTTTCATGTTTTTACATACTAACCAACATAACTCATCATAAAACTTACTAATACCACGAATACCCATGATTTTCATTATTCCAATGCTTTTATTATGACTTTCATCATAAACCACGTAAACTGCTCATTTTAGTTGAAGAAATATTTGAGGGTTTAAGAAATGGGTTTTTGTCTTTGGGTCAATACAAAATTTGATTTTACGTTCTAGGGTAGGCTAGAAGTCTTCAAGAATACGCCAAGAAATTTATTAATGATAGAAATATCATTCAAAATCATTACTCTCGTCCAAGACTTGGATAGTACGTCAGATTAATACCAATCTGTGACTTCTATCCCTTAACCCGGATAACACCTCACAATGATACCTATCAACTTGCCATCTTCATCCGTCACGACGCCGCCTATGAAAAGTCCGGCTTGGTGCATTTCCACACAAGGAAGTCAACAACGAAAGGATCGGGCTCTTTACTTATGGCTTGATATAACGATGATTAACTTTAGGATTTGGTTACTTTGAATTCAGATAACGGGTTGGTTAGGAATATGAAAGCTAACAACCTTACAAAAAGAATAATGAGTAGTTAATCAATCGTTTTCAAAAATTACCTCAAAGGCAAGTATTTTCAAAGAGATAAGATCGACAGGTAACGTGAAAGTGTATATTTGAAACAACAAGATTAATAAATAGTGGAGGTAACGAAGGTTTCTCCCAACGAAGTTTCAATAGATAAATCAAAGTCTAATTTCTCCGGAGTCAAATTTAAACGTTGAACGCAACTAGGTAGAATAAAAGAGTGGGTAGAACTTGTATTGAATAAAGTATAGACTTCAGATTAATTTATAATTAACTTACCCGTAATAATAACTTCGTTCGGGTTTCTCGAAAACGCTCTCGCTTAAATTATCGAGTTTGACTTTTACTATAGGGTACATTCCACCCTTAAGTGCTTCTTCACATTCCCCGATCCATGATTTGAATCATTATTCTCGATCCATATCGAATTCGGGTTGACCGCTATGCATGTGGTAATTCAATTCGATGTTGGGTTCTCTCCAATTCTCATTGTCCAAAAGCAAAGTCCATTTCATCTATTTTGGCTTTATTGGATCTGGACGCCTTTTTCTACACTATCAACGCGTTGTGAAGCTTTTACCCATGCATCGCTCTATTCTCCTTCGTTAAGTTGTTTCTTCTTTCAGCTGATCTTTGATTTTTAAATTCTCAGATTCCAACTTTAATATCTTACACCCTGCCAAAGCGTGATTTTGTTCGAGCATCACATATCCGGGTAACCCAATTTTGAATTGTTGTATCCCTTTGTTCCATGACCGTTTGCGCTTCTTCAACTTTGTTCTTCTAGCTCACGAACACGATTTTGTAATTCTAAGTTTTGATCATAAATTTCTTCTAACCAATTCTCCTCAGGTTCCTCTTCTTCCTCTTCTTCCTCTTCTTCCTCACTTTCAATTTGCTACCTGCAACTAGCTCGGTGCAACAATTAGTTCTTCATTCACTACGTGGATATCTCTAATTTGTTCCTCGTCCGATAATCGCATTAACTGATTAGTGATTAAAGGTGTCACAACAGGTCACATTCACTCCATTGTGAATATTTTCACCGCCATTTCCAAACACCGCCACAACACAAGGGTTAATTAATATATCAAATATTATCCCTATACTCACCGACCAATTAAATACCAAATAAACTTAGGTAGGTCATACTAGCGAAGAATTTCCGTCTCTCCCTCCTAGTTCTTATCTCATATCTTAGCCAGGATCATATCCCTAAGCTCGATACCAACCGTGACGCCCCAAAATTAGGTATACGCCACCCATCTTGGGTCGCCACTTACATGGTACATAAATTCAAATACAACTTACTAATATAGTCATAGGTAACAATAAGACATAAAAACTGTGAGTTTGAATACAAATATTGTCTACTAGATATTATACAAACTCAAAAGGAGTCCTCATTACAACTATTATCACACTATATCACGAATAGTGAGGACTACTAATGCTATCCTCTCGACCATTACTTACGTTCCCAGACTAAATCTCAAATGTTCTCATTTCACAAGAGAACGGTGAAAAAAGGGTGAGCTCAACTAGCCCGAAAGAAGAAATATTATGACTAAGATAATGCGAATAAATTATCATTAGCCTTCAACAAAGTGTTAAACCGATAAAATACAATAGACAACCAGTTTAATCACAGCGGTAATAAGCAATCCATTAAAAGAGTCAAGTAGAGAATAAAGTCTACTATCTTTTAGGTTTTAAAAGGTTTTCATCAATTTTATCACCGAGACTCGACTTAATAAATAAACCACCACATCTAATCATCCTCTGCATACCACGGTCAAGGATTTTCATCAAGTTATCAATGGTCATGACTATACCGAATCACCCCTGGTCATAATCATACCAAAAACTATCCATCAACGCATTACAGCCATTTGGAGACTTTTGTCACATCATTTATATCAAGTCATGATTATACCGAATGATCCTCGGTCATAATCATACTAAGTTCATCTATGCACGTAAGCCAAAGATAACATAATATAACATGAGGATGATGACAATGACATAATTATTCAATAAAACAAGTTCAAGAATTATTTAATCCATGAATTATTAACGTCCAAATTGTCAACATAATCTTTGTTTCATAGAGTAAAATTCAAGAATGATCGTAAGAATATTTCCGTGAAAAGATATCGGATGAAACGCAAATATCAAGGATATTCTACTAATTTCATGGAGTATAAAAGTCAAAGTTTTAACCAACCGGGTATAATAAAGAATGGAATAACAAAAGAAATCACCATGCATGCGGTACTTGCGCCAAACGGGTTATTCCAATGAGAATAATAATAACGGAACCAGTGTCGTGAAATTCACAATTTAAGCGGATGTTCCAATGTAATAATAAAGATGGAACCCGGATCCGGTGTAAAACACATGATATAGGATATTCCAACAGAATGATAAAGATTTTAACCAGGTCCTGTAAAACACATGCATGTGATGTTCCAATGTAATAATAAAAAGCGGAACCAAAGTCGTGAAATTCACAAGCAGGATGTTCCAACAGTAATAATAAAAGAATGTCACCAAG
Organism: Panax quinquefolius; assembly: GCA_020205615.1. Taxonomy (NCBI): domain Eukaryota; kingdom Viridiplantae; phylum Streptophyta; class Magnoliopsida; order Apiales; family Araliaceae; genus Panax; species Panax quinquefolius. The sequence goes on along the minus strand of CM035157.1, from coordinate 91,917,883 downwards.
TATAGGTAAATCACAGATATATCTGAGTTATTCCAATGAATAATAAGCAATGGAATAACATAAGGATTTCACCAAGTATAGGGTATCTGCGTATCTGAGGTTATGTATAGGGTATGCCACTTTTACAAAGTTATTCCAATGTAATAATAATGAATGGAATAATGAAGTTCTCTTCAAGAAGAAAGAATAACACCCTTTACCGTAAAAAGAACCTAATATAGAAGTAGTGAAGTAGCGAGAATACTCTTCTTCTTTCTATAACTTTCTCTCTATAGCTTCTCTCTATAATTTCTCTCTCTAGAGTTTCAATGAATTAATAAGAAAATAATGAAGGAATGAGCTTCATTTATAGGAAAATGGAATGCATAGTAACTAATCCATGAACGGTCTGTATTGATTTACTTTAATCGGACGGTCCATATTTAAAGAAAAATCTTTTAAATAAAATATAATATATTCTATTTATATAAAAACATTTTACTATGCAAACACTATGCAATACTATGCAAAATACTATGCAAAACACTATGCAACACTATGCATAATAAAATATAATATATTCTATTTATAGAATAACTTTAATAAAGTATTCTATTTTATATAAAAGATGTTTCGCTTTATTACATTAATAATACGAATAAAAACAAAGCGTCATTATCGTTATAATAATTCATATTATTAATCGACAATAATGGAATCAAACTGAGTGACTTCTCACATAAGCATCAATAATCAATACTGTGTGCTACTATGCAACCACACGTATTCCTGTACTTTTACTATCGAGTAGTTCAACAGTAACCACGGTAAAACTTCCGCCGTTATTTCAATAAAATATTTTTGTCGCTTTCTCAATCAATCCGATAATTACATTGTGGGGTCCACCAATGATTGAGCCAGTTGTCTTTAATATTCCTGCTAAATCGAATATTCCCAGCCAATCGAATATAATATAACCACTTGCATACTTTGCAAAATTTATAAATATTACCCACAACTATAATATTATCTCAAATTCACACCATAATATAAAAATTATTTTGACAAAATTTAAATCTTTATTGATAAAATGGGGTCTCTCAACTGGCTAATCGAGGATTTTACCACATCATTTGTAACATTACGGTTAAGCGATTACAATCAAGAGTCTCTCGTCATAATCATACCAAGTCCATCTATGCACTACTGTGCCACGTATGACTTTAAAAAAATATAAACATGAGGATGATGACAATGATATAAGAATTCAATAAAACAAGTTCAAGAATTATTTTATCCGTGAATTATTAACGTCCAAATTATCAACATGATCTTTGTTTTGTAGAGTAAAATTCAAGAATGATCGGAAGAATATTTTCATGAAAAGATCTTGGATGAAACGCAAATATCAAGGATATTCCACTAATTTCATGGAGTATAGAAGTCAAAGTTTTAACCAACCGGGTATAATAAAGAATGGAATAACAAAAGAAATCACCATGCATGCGATGAGAATCAAGATGCATACGGTTATTCCAATGTAATAATAAATAACGGAACCAGTCGGTGAAATTCACAAGCGGGATGTTCCAATGTAATAATAAAGATGGAACCGATCCGAAAAAAACACACGAGATAGGATATTCCAACAGAATGATAAAGATTTTAACCGTGTCCCAGTAAAACACACATGAGCAAGATGTTCCAACGGAATAATAAAGATTTTAAACAGTCCTGTAAAAAAACACATAGCAGGATGTTCCAACAAAATAATAAAGATTTTAACCAATTCCTGTAAAACACATGCATGTGATGTTCCAACAGAGTAATAGAAGAATGTCACCAAGTATAGGTAAACCACGATATCTGAGTTATTCCAATGAATAATACTAAATGGAATAACAACAGCTTCTCTTCATGAATAAGAAAGAATAACACCCCTTACATTTGGTAGGAGATTGAATCTCGCAGTTAGTGTAGTAACAAAATACTCTTCTTCTTTCTCTCTTATTCTCTCTATACTTTCTCTCTATATAGCTTGAATGAATTCATGAAAAATAATGAAGCCCTAGCCTCTATTTATAGAAGATTTCTAGCTTAGCACCGCCGTGTGAAAAGGCAAGTGGCTCGACGACTAATGATGTGAAAAGAAAAGTGGTTTGACGCTTTGTAATGTGAAACGACAAGTGGTTCGATCGCTTTTGTAATGTGAAACGACAAGTGGTTCGGCCTTTGGTAAAGGTAATTACTATTAACGAAGGTAAATACTATCGATTTAAGGTAAATACTATTCACAAGGGTAATTACTATCGACGAAGGTAATTACTATCGACGAAGGTAAATACTATTGATGAAGAGACTCTTAGATGATGACATATGAGCCCCCATAAAATAATCAAACTTACCACAAATCATTTTTTTTCATCAACACATATTTAGTCTTTCAACAATTATTAATCATTTATAACTTGTCGTCTCAATTATTGATTTAATACTATAACATATTATACGGATGATATCGTGACAATAATTGAATCAATAATATAAGAGATATGATGCGAAGAATTCATCGTAGCAATAATTGAGCATAGTGGTGTGACTTCTCACGTAAGCATCAATAATCAATCTGCAGTGTACTACTTATGCAACCACGCCAGATTCTCGTACTTTACCATCGGGTAGTTCAATCATTTTAACGGTAACACCTCCGCCAAGTTATTTTTATAAAATATTTTTGTCGTTTTCTCAATCAAACAATAATTACATTAATAGGGGTCCACCAATGATTGAGTAGTTGTATGCGAATATTCCCTAACAAAAGAATATTCCCAGGCCAAACGAATATTTTATAACAACTTGCATACTTTGCAAAATTTATAAATATTACCCACAACTATAACATTATATCAAATTTATTCCATAATATTCAAGAATAATATTTATAGAAAAATTCTTCTTTATTTATAAAAGTCAGGGGTCTTACAACCTCCCTTCTTATGAAATTTAAGCCCTCAAAATTAGAATGCGATACTGGTATGTCGAAGAGGTAAGGATACCTTGATTTCATTTCAGATTCTAACTCCCAAGTCATTTCCTCAACATCGTGGTTCCTCCACAAAACTTTGACTTGAGGTATAACCTTGGAGCGTAGAATATGTTCCTTCTTATCCAAAATTTGAACAGGAACCTCTTCATACGTCAAATCTTCCGCTATTTCGTTCGGTTCTAACTCAATAATATGGTTCGGGTCTTTCACATATTTACATAACATAGATATGTGAAAAACGTTATGAACACAAGACATATTTTGTAAGACCCCGAATTTTATGAAATAAAAGTATTCAATTTTTCTATTCAGTAAATGGTTAAATTGATAAAAGTTAAAGTTAAGGGTGATATATGAATTTTTTTTTTCAAAATACGCAAGGGGGTATAAAGTATTCATTATTGTCGGGGAATATTTGTTTGGTCGTGGAATATTCTTTCGTCGTGGAATATTCGCATTTAATGCGTAGCAGCCTATTTGTGGGCCCCATAATGTAATAAATCGCTTGATGAAGAAAACGACAAAATTAAGTTTTTATAATAACGACGTAATCGTTACAGCTTAACAATCGCTGGAATACCCGTTGGTAAAATAAAATAATACGCGTTGTTGCATGAAGAAAGACACTTACGGTATTACACAAGATTTTTGAATTATTGATTCTTACGTAAGAAGGCACTACTCAATAATTGTTACGGTAATTCTTTGCTCAATATTTTATTTTATTGATTCAATAATTGTTGCGTTGATATTTTATATTATTGTTGTTCAATAATTATCAACGCACAAAGATTTCCCATTATCGATAAATAATTCATATTATTTGAATAATATTATTAGATAGCATTATTGGCAATGTCTAGAAAGTTCATCAAGGAGAGGTTTGGTCACCTAATTGCGCGCCAAGAAGGAGAAATTCTTATTGAAAGCCCCTCTTCCTCTGAACTACCGTTTGTCATAAATGTGATTACAGAATATTATTTGTGAATAATTAATTAATGATTCATATGATAAGAAAATATTTATTTGATGTGGATATAAATGATGGATTTATTTATGTGGTTATAAGTGAAGGAATTAATGATGAGGTGTTTTATCGGTATTTGTTTAAATGGAGAACAAAATATGGGATTTTCGAGAAAATTAGTTTATTACTTGATTTTGTAAAATCCATAACTCTTTGTGTATAATGAGTTAAGAGATGAGCCATATATCAAAAGAAAGCCCTAGAAGTAAGCTAATCTGTAAATTTGAATCACCCAAAAATTCTTTGTAGATATTTCGTGGTGAAATTTTGAATGAAATCGGTCCAAGGACTAATAGTCCGAAAAATCGTTGTTCTTCACTATATTGCGTGAGTTATAAATTTTGATCCGACCGTTGGATCGTTGTAATTTTTGGATATGTTATACATATATAAGTTGAGTATATGTCCACAAATTTTGAACCGTTAAAATGAACGATATGATTTGTTATGAATTTTAAGAGGTAACCGATTCGGAAATTAGGTTTATAATTGATTTTGGTGGAAAATTCTAGAATTGAGTGGGCCCCACTTGTGGTTGGTGAAGAAATGTGCTGAATTTTATTTCAAATGTGGTGGGTGGGAATAGTAGCAGTAAAAGCCATCGGGTTGCAGTCAAGTCCGCCTTGCGTATAACATTTTCCTATAAATAGAGGGCTAAGTTAGAATTGAAAATCACACCAAGAATAAGTTTTCTCTCTTTCTCTCTCTATATTATCGAGTATTATTCTTGTGAGTATTTTGAGTATACTTTGAGTATTGTTAGACGGTTGCAAGTTCCTTCAAACTATATATCCTGTTTCAACTAAAGTCTGTCTTTCGAGGTAAGGATGTTATTTTCTTCTCGGATGATATTATTTCTTCAATATCATTATCTTTGAAATATTGGTTGGAACTTTTTATCAAATTTGGAACTTTTTCATGCTCTGGTTACTATTCATGAGTTACTATTCACGAGTTACTATTCATGAGTTACTATTCACGAGTTACTATTCACGAGTACTATTCATGAAGCGTGAAGATGTTTTTTTGTGGAATTTCTATCTTTTGGTGTGAGTTACTATTCACGTATACTTGGCCTATTCACGATATCTGGCACTATTCACGAATCATTTGACTATTCATAGAAAATGAAAATTTTTCTTTTCGTCTAAAATATCTATTACGGATACTAGCTTTGATTGTATCCATGTTTTGATCATTCTTGAATTTTACACCACTATGATTATTTTTGAGGTATTTTTGGACGTGGATAAAACCAATGCAAAGATGAATGATTTACGAAGAATATCTTTGGCACAGTAGTGCAAAGATGAACAGTGTTTAAATGAACATGACCAACTGATGAATATCTTTAGCCATGGTGCAAAGATGAATTATTGATGAATATCTTTTGCTCAGTAATGCAAAGATGACTGTTGTTGAATATCTTTAAATTTAGAGTCAAAAAGATGAATTATTGATGAATATCTTTTGCTCGTAATGCAAAGATGACTGTTGTTGAATATCTTTAGCACAGTAGTGCAAAGATGAATTATTGATGAATATCTTTGGCTTGTAATGCAAAGATGACCCGTTGTTGAATATCTTTAGCACATAGTGTAAAGATGAATCTGTTGATGAATATCTTTGCCCATGGTGCAAAGATGAATTTATTAGTATGATTATGAGCGAGGCTGTGAGTTGGTATAACCATGATCTTTGATGTTTTAGGTAAAGACAAGTGATGAAAATTATCTTTGTCTTGGATGAGGAAAGGAATTTAGAACTACAATTACGATTATGAGTTATTATACGTGATTGTGGGCGAGGAATTGTTGATTGATGTTACGAGGATAAAACATTGTTGGTGGATTTTTAACATGCGAAGACAATAGACTTTATAGTCTATTTGACTCTTCTAATGGATTGCTCATTCATTACTGCAACTATGGTTGAAAAGTTTTATCATCTACCATATGTTCTAAATCTACGATTTATTCTTGATGAAGACTATTGATAATTTATTTATCTTTAGTCATAATATTCTTTATCTTGAGCTAGTTGTGCTCACCCTTTTGTTTCACAATTCCTTTCGTAATAAAAGTGTAGTTTGGGTCGAAATGGGATAGCGAGGAATAGAGTGGTGGTCTATAGATGTTGAGGGTGAGGTAAATTTAACTTGGAAGGGTGTTTTGTCACTATCATACAAGATGTCTAATGATATACAAACTCTTGTTATCATAAGACATGGTTGTGCTCATCCACTTGCTGAGTATATTTACAAGCACTACCTATATAATCTTGGTGTTTGTTTGGAGTATAATACCAAATTAGAGACAGTGGAGATAATGATATGTCAAGAAAAGACTCACCATTGGGAAGAATATGATAGTAATCTTCTCGTTTTTCTTTGGGGTCTATTGGGTCAACCAAGGATAATTCTGTGGCCATATGATATCTACCATAACCGAAAAGCATGGCCTCCCATGTATGAAGGTTTCCTTGAGCACTTCCCAAAGATTCTAATTTCTAAAACAGTTTTTGACTATACCTTTATGTAAGGTGTCATTGTGACGTGCTACAGTTGGTATATATTTGCATCCAAACTCACAGCATATGTGTTGTTGTATTTTGCACGACAATTGTTGTAATAAAGTTGTAGTTATTTTCTGTACCATATATTTGGCGACTCAGAATGGGTTGGATGGAATGGACCTATTTTGGGGTTGTCACATTTGGTATCAGAGCTTAGGGATATGATCTCTGGCGGAGATCGGGGAATAGAACTAAGAGGGGAGAGATGAGTAAATCCTTCGCTAGTGTGTCCTACCTAAGCTTATTTGTTGGTCAGTCATAATATCGAGATATTATGTGATATGTTAATTTGTTCAATTAACCTTTGTTTTGAAGATGTATTCTACGATGATATCTGAAATACAGGAGATGAGCAATGGAGAAATCATGATGACAGGGGAGATAGAATCTGAAATGAAAACAAGGTATTCTCAACTCTTTGAAATACCAGGTACGTAAATTTCGGGGACGAAATTTCATAAGGAGGGGAGATTGTAAGACCCCGAATTTTATGAAATAAAAGTATTCAATTTTTCTATTCAGTAAATGGTTAAATTGATAAAAGTTAAAGTTAAGGGTGATATATGAAATTTTTTTTTCAAAATACGCAAGGGGGTATAAAGTATTCATTATTGTCGGGGAATATTTGTTTAGTCGTGGAATATTCTTTACGTCGGAATATTCGTGCGACCAGCCAGCCTATTGTGGGCCCCATAATAGAATAACCGCTTGATGATGAAAAAACGACAAAATTAAGTTTTTATAATAACGACGTAATCGTTACCGTTAACACTGTTGGAATACCCGGTTGGTAAAATAAAGTAATACGCGTTGTTGCACAGTAGCACACGGTATTACACAGTATTTTTGAATTATTGATTCTTACGTAAGAAGGCACTACTCAATAATTGTTACAGTAATTACTGTTCAATATTTTATTTTATTGATTCAATAATTGCTGCGTTGATATTTTATATTATTGTTGTTCAATAATTATCACTGCACAGTATTTCCCATTATCAGATCAATAATTCATATTATTTGAATAATATTATTAGATAGCATTATTGGCAATGTCTAGAAAGTTCTGTCAAGGAGAGGTTTGGTCACCTAATTGCGCGCATGATGAAGGAGAAATTCTTATTGAAAGCCCCCTCTTTCACGAGAACTACTGGTTGTCATAAATGTGATTACGTAATATTATTTGTGAATAATTAATTATTGATTCATATGATAAGAAAATATTTATTTGATGTGGATATAAATGATGGATTTATTTATGTGGTTATAAGTGAAGGAATTAATGATGAGGTGTTTTATCAGTATTTGTCGAAATGGAGAACAAAATATGGGATTTTCAGAAAAATTAGTTTATTACTTGATTTTGTAAAATCCATAACTCTTTATGTATATAATGAGTTAAGAGATGAGCCATATATCAAAAGAAAGCCCTAAAGTAAGCTAATCTGTAGAAATTTGAATCACCCAAAAATTCTTTGTAGATATTTCGTGGTGAAATTTTGAATGAAATCGGTCCAAGGACTAATAGTCCGAAAAATCGTGTTCTTCACTATATTAAGTGAGTTATAAATTTTGATCCGACCGTTGGATCGTTGTAATTTTGGATATGTTATACATATATAAGTTGAGTATATGTCCACAAATTTTGAACCGTTAAAAATGAACGTATGATTTGTTATGAATTTTAAGAGGTAACCGATTCTGGAAATTAGGTTTATAATTGATTTTGGTGGAAAATTCTAGAATTGAGTGGGCCCCACTTGTGGTTGGTGAAGAAATGTGCTGAATTTTATTTCAAATGTGGTGGGTGGGAATAGTAGCGGTAAAGCCATCGGTTGCGTGTCAAGTCTCTTGCTTGGTCGTAACATTTTCCTATAAATAGAGGGCTAAGTTAGAATTGAAAATCACACCAAGAATAAGTTTTCTCTTTTCTCTCTCTATATTATCGAGTATATTCTTGTGAGTATTTTGAGTATACTTTGAGTATTGTTAGACGCGGTGCAAGTTCCTTCAAAGACTATATCCTGTGTTTCAACTAGAAGTACTTGTCTTTTCGAGGTAAGGGATGTTATTTTCTTCTCAGATGATATTATTTCTTCAATATCATTATGCTGAAATATTGGTTGGAACTTTTTATCAAATTTGGAACTTTTTCATGTCGGGGTTACTATTCATGAGTTACTATTCACGAGTTACTATTCATGAGTTACTATTCATGAGTTACTATTCACGAGTACTATTCATGAAGCGTGAAGATGTTTTTTTGTGGAATTTCTATCTTTTGGTGTCGGAGTTACTATTCACGTATACGGCACTATTCACGAATACGGCACTATTCACCGAAAAATGAAAATTTTTCTTTTCGTCTAAAATATCTATTCTGGATACTAGCTTTGATTGTATCCATGTTTTGATCATTCTTGAATTTTACACCACTATGATTATTTTTGAGGTATTTTTGGACGTGGATAAAACCAATGCAAAGATGAATGATTTCTGAAGAATATCTTTGGCCTGTAGTGCAAAGATGAACAGGTGTTTAAATGAACATGACCAACTGATGAATATCTTTAGCCATGGTGCAAAAGATGAATTATTGATGAATATCTTTTTGCTCGTAATGCAAAGATGACTTTGTTGTTGAATATCTTTAAATTAGGTAGTGCAAGAAGATGAATTATTGATGAATATCTTTTGCTCAGTAATGCAAAGATGACTGTTGTTGAATATCTTTGCTTTTGTGGTGCAAAGATGAATTATTGATGAATATCTTTGGCTTGTAATGCAAAGATGACCCGTTGTTGAATATCTTTAGCACAGTAGTGTAAAGATGAATCTGTTGATGAATATCTTTGGCCGTGGTGCAAAGATGAATTTATTAGTATGATTATGAGCGAGGCTGTGATTTGGTATAACCATGATCTTTGATGTTTCGGTAAAGACAAGTGATGAAAATTATCTTTGTCTTGGATGAGGAAAGGAATTTAGAACTACAATTACGATTATGAGTTATACACGTGATTGTGACGTGAAATTGTTGATTGATGTTACGGAATAAAACATTGTTGGTGGATTTTAACATGGAGAAGACAATAGACTTTATAGTCTATTTGACTCTTCTAATGGATTGCTCATTCATTCCGCTAACTATGGTTGAAAAGTTTTATCATCTACCATATGTTCTAAATCTACGATTTATTCTTGATGAAGACTATTGATAATTTATTTATCTTTAGTCATAATATTCTTTACTGAGCTAGTTGTGCTCACCCTTTTGTTTCACAATTCCTTTCAGGTAATAAAAGTGTAGCTGGGTCGAGTGGGGGATAGCGAGGGAATAGAGTGGTGGTCTATAGATGTTGAGGGTGAGGTGAATTTAACTTGGAAGGGTGTTTTGTCACTATCATACAAGATGTTTAATGATATACAAACTCTTGTTATCATAAGACATGGTTGTGCTCATCCACTTGCTGAGTATATTTACAAGCACTACCTATATAATCTTGGTGTTTGTTTGGAGTATAATACCAAATTAGAGACAGTGGAGATAATGATATGTCAAGAAAAGACTCACCATTGGGAAGAATATGATAGTAATCTTCTCGTTTTTCTTTGGGGTCTATTAGGTCAACCAAGGATAATTACGTGGCCATATGATATCTACCATAACCGAAAAAGCATGGCCTCCCATGTATGAAGGTTTCCTTGAGCACTTCCCAAAGATTCTAATTTCTAAAAGCAGCTTTTTGACTATACCTTTATGTAAGGTGTCATTGTGACGTCTTTCTGCTTGGTATATATTTGCATCCAAACTCACAAAGATATGTGTTGTTGTATTTTGCACGACAATTGTTGTAATAAAGTTGTAGTTATTTTCTGTACCATATATTTGGCGACTCAGAATGGGTTGGATGGAATGGACCTATTTTGGGGTTGTCACATATTTGGTTGTAAAGCGAGTCTATAGGCCACAGTTCCTACTCGATCGAGGATTAAAAATGGACCGATGAATCGAGGATTAAGTTTTCCTCTCTTTCCAAATCTTGTAACTCCTTTCCATGGAGCAACTCTTAACAACACATGATCTCCTATATCGAATTCCACGTCCTTTCGATGAAGATCAGCATAACTCTTTTGTCGATTTTGTGAGATTTTTATACGTTGTCGGATCGTTTGAATCTTTTCCGTAGTCATACGTACCAACTCCGGTCCCAACAACGTGGCTTCACCCACCTCATCCCAATCTTACCGAGAACGACACTTTCTTCCATACAACGCTCGAATGGAGCCATGCCAATACTTGCTTGATAAGCTGTTGTTGTAGGAAAACTCCACCAATGGTAAGAACTTGTCCCAACTCCCCTTGAAATCAAGGACACAGAGTCTTAATAGATCTTCAAGAGTTTGAATAGTCCTCTCCATCGTCTGGTCCGTCTTCGAGGATGATATGCCGAGCTAAATCGTAAGTCTGTGCCCATAGCTTTTTGCAAACTAACCCAAAATCGTGAAGTGAATCTTGGGTCTCGATCGGAAACTATGGATACTGGCATACCATGCGATCTTACAATCTCGCTTATGTATATACTGAGCAAGACGTTCAAGTGTATAAGTTTCTCGTATCGGTAAAAATGAGCGGACTTGGTCAATCTATCAACAATGACCCAAATCACATCAATGCCTTGAGAACCTTAGGAAGACCGTGAATGAAATCCATGGTAATGTGCTCCCACTTCCATTCGAATTTCAAGTGGTTGCAATGGACCTTTTGGTACTTGATGCTCCGCTTTAACTCGTTGAAAAGTTAGACACCTTGAGATAAACAAATACTATCTCTCTTTCATATTGCTCTACCAAAATGTATGGCGAATATCATGATACATTTTGGTACTCCTAGAGATGGATTGCAAATGGTGTGTTGTGCGCCTCCATCATGATATTATACTTTAAATCGTGGTCGTTAGGAACATAAAGTCCGGAGTTGACTCAAGTATTCCTTCTTCATCGATTCTTGCTTCCTAAGATAGCACCTTCTTGCACTTTTTTCCTCATACGCATCGGCTCCGTGTCTATAGCTTAAGCAACTTTAACTTTATCGATTAAAGTCGGTTCTACTCAGTATACTTGCTATCATCACATGCGTCCCTGTAGTCTTTAACTCTCTATCTCCATCCTTTGCAAGTCACACAAAATGGGCCTTTGCGTTGACAATATCGCTTTCGTGCCATATGATTTCCTACTCAATCGTCGGCTACCACGTTCGCTTTTCGGGATGGTATTAGATGGTATGATCATAATCTTTCAGCAGTTCAAGCCAACGTCGTTGTCGCATGTTGAGTTCCTTTTGAGTGAAGAAATATTTGAGGCTTTTATGATCCGTAAAGATCTCCACTTTCTCCCCATACAAGTAATGCCTCCAAATTTTAAGTGCAAAACAATAACATTTGCTAACTCTAGATCATGAGTAGGATAATTCCTCTCATATTCTTTGAGTTGTCGTGAGGCATAGGCTATAACTTTTCTATGTTGCATAAGAACACATCCCAACCCTTTGCTTCAAACATCAGAGATGACAAATCCTCTCGAGCCGGATGGTATTGTCGAGCAGTCTTTGAAATAAGTCTCCTCTTGAGTTCTTGAAAACTCTTCTCATTCTTCGCTCCAACCGAACTTTGTATCTTTCCGAAGTCACCGAGTCAATGGAGTAGCGATTCGAGAAAATCCTTCCACGAATCTCCGATAATAACCAAATTAAACCGAGAAAGCTACGTGCTTGGTCATCGATTTAGGTTGTTCCCAACTTTGAATAGCTTCAATCTTTCTTTGGGTCAATGGATATTCCATGACTTGATACCACGTGCCCAAGGAATGCAACTTCTTCAAGCCATAACTCACATTTCTTCAACTTGGCATAAAGCTTATATTCACGAAGCTTTTGGAGTGTCAGCCTCAAGTGTTGCTCATGATCTTCACGGCTTTTGGAATAAATAAGGATGTCATCAATAAAGACGACCACAAAGTGATCTAAATATTCCTTGAATACTCGGTTCATCATATCCATGAAGGCAGCAGGAGCATTAGTCAATCCAAAGGACATGACTAGGAATTCATAATGCCCGCATCTGATTTTAAAGCGCCTTTGGAATGTCGGTGGTTCTAATCTTCAATTGGTGATATCCTGAACGAAGATCAATCTTTGAAAAGAATTTGGCTCATTGCAACTGGTCAAACAGGTCATCAATACGTGGCAATGGATACCTATTTTTGATTGTGACATGATTCAACTCCCGATAATCAATACAAAGTCGCATACTCCCATCTTTCTTCTTCACGAATAGAACAGGAGCACCCCAAGGAGAAGTACTAGGACGAATAAAGCCAATGTCTAACAATTCCTGCAGTTGGGTCTTTAACTCCTGAAGTTCAATAGGAGCCATTCGATATGGGGCTTTGGAAATAGGTTTTGTACTGAGTTCAAGGTCGATACAAAATTCAATTTCACGCTCTGGGGGTAGGCCAGGAAGTTCTTCGGGGAATACGTCAGGAAATTTATTAACAATAGAAATATCGTTCAAAACTGACGTATTTTTGTTTAAATCTGTGACATGAGCTAAGAAAGCTTGACATCCGTTTTTCAATAAACGAATAGCTTTATGGCTTGAGATGACCATGATTGATTTTAATGGTTTGGTCGTTTGAATTCGGATAATAGGTTGATTAGGAATATGAAAGCTAACAACCTTACGAAAACAATCAATTTTTGCATGATAAGTAGTTAACCAATCAATCCCTAGAATCACGTCAAATGCAAGTATTTTTAATGAAATAAGATCGACAGGTAATGTGAGGGTACCGATTTGAACCAAACAAGACTTATAAACAGTGGATGTAATGAAGGTTTCTCCCAACGGAGTTTCCACAGATAAGTCAAAGTCTAATTTCTCCGGAGTCAAATTTAATCGATGAGCGCAAGTAGGAGAAATAAAAGAATGGGTAGAACCGGTATCAAATAAAGTATAGACTTCATTAGAGTTTATGATAAGCTTACCCGTGATGACCTCATTCGGATTCCTTGCTCTTTGGGAGGTCACAACAAACGCCTCCTTGCACCTTCTGGTTTTGAATTTTCCGGGATGGCCTTTGGTGTCTCCATCCTAGCTTGAATTTGTCTTGATGAAACGACAAAAATCGAGCTAAGTGACCTTCTCTTCCACAATTATAACATCTTTGTGGACTGGCATGACGCAGCTTTAGATCGATGTGTCCCTCTCCTCCTGCATTTGAAGCATATGATAGGTGATCTTTCTCCTTCCTTAACAATGGGTCTTTGGTCGACGCGTCTTTCCATCATTGTTGAATCTCCGTTTCTTGAAATGTCCATTCTTATTGTTTTGGCCCTGATTACCACCGAAGTGGTTACCATATCTGGCCTGTTGATTCCCTCCACGCTTGTTGTCACCGCTTCGATGACTACTCTCGCTAGTATTATAATTTTGTCGACTGCTCTCTTTTAGTTGTGTTGACTCATTATCGCGTTCCACTAACTGAGCCCTATTTACAACATCTGAATACAAACATAGTTTATGAGAAATAAGATATTGACTAGTACATAAACTTAGGTAGGTCATACTAGTGAAGGTATTCCCGCCTCCCTCCTGAGTACTATTCTCACATCTTAGCCAGGATCATATCCTAAGCTCGATACTCAACCGTGGCGCCCCCCCAACATTAGGTATACATCACCCATCTTGGGTCGCCACTTACATGGTACAAAATTTAAATACAACTTACTAACATAACTGTGCGTGTACAATAATCGACATAAACCGTGAGTTTAAATACAAATATCGCTTCACTAGATATTATACAAACTCAAAAAGGAGTCCTCATTACAATTATTATCACACTATTTCACGAATAGTGAGGACTACTAATGCTATCTTCGGACCATCACTGCTTCCCGATTGTCCCATGTGACGCCCCAAAATTAGGTATATCGCCACCCATCTTGGGTCGCCACTTACATGGTACATAAATTCAAATACAACTTACTAACCTAACTGCCGTGGTATAATACGACATAAACCGTGAGTTTGAATACAAATATTGTCTACTAGATATTATACAAACTCAAAAGGAGTCCTCATTACAACTATTATCACACTATTTCACGTAATAGTGAGGACTACTAATGCTATCCTCTCGACCATTACTTCGCTCCCGACTCGTCCCGGCTATGTTCTCATTTCAAGAGAAAAGGAAAGAAAGGGTGAGCTCAACTAGCCCAAGAAGAAATATTATGACTAAGATAATGCGTAATAAATTATCATTAGCCTTTTCAACAATGTTAAACCGATAAAATACAATAGACAACCAGTTTAACTACAGCGGAATAAGCAATCCATTAAAAGAGTCAAGTAGAGAATAAAGTCTACTATCTTTTAGGTTTTAAAAAGGTTTTCATCAATTTTATCGCTGAGACTCAGCTTAATAAATAAACCACCACATCTAATCATCCCTGTACCACGGTCAAGGATTTTCATCAAATTATCAATGGTCATGACTATACCGAATCACCCCTGGTCATAATCATACCAAAAACTATCCATCACTGCATTACAGGCCACTGAGGACTTTAGTCACATCATTTATATCAAGTCATGATTATACCGAATGATCCCTGGTCATAATCATACTAAGTTCATCTATGCACGTAAGCCAAAGATAACATAATATAACATGAGGATGATGACAATGACATAATTATTCAATAAAACAAGTTCAAGAATTATTTAATCCATGAATTATTAACGTCCAAATTGTCAACATGATACTGTTTCGTAGAGTAAAATTCAAGAATGATCAGAAGAATATTTCCATGAAAAGATACTGGATGAAACGCAAATATCAAGGATATTCTACTAATTTCATGGAGTATAGAAGTCAAAGTTTTAACCAACTGGGTATAATAAAGAATGGAATAACAAAAGAAATCACCATGCATGCGGTGCAGATAGATGTGTTATTCCAATGTAATAATAATAACGAACCGTGTCGTGTGAAATTCACAATCGAGCGTGGATGTTCCAATGAATATTAAAGATGGAACTGGATCCTGTAAAACACACGTATAGGATATTCCAACAGAATGATAAAGATTTTAACCAGTCCGGTGTAAAACACACGCATATGATGTTCCAACAGAATAATAAAATCGGAACCAGTCCTGTAAAACACACGCATGTGATGTTCCAACGTAATAATAGAAGAATGTCACCAAGTATAGGGTAAATCATGATATGTGTTATTCCAATGTAATAATAAGCAATGGAATAACATAAGGATATCACCAAGTATAGGGTATGCCACGTGTACAAAGTTATGTATGTATAGGTATGCCACTTTTACAAAGTTATTCCAATGTAATAATAATGAATGGAATAATGTAGTTCTCTTCAAGAAGAAAGAATAACACCCTTTACGAATACAACAAATAATACCCTTACCGTAAAAAAGAACCTAATATAGAAGTAGTGAAGTAATGTAATACTTTTCTTCTTTCTATAATTTTCTCTCTATAGCTTCTCTCTATAATTTCTCTCTCTAGTAGTTTCAATGAATTCGTAAAAAAATAATGAAGGAATGAGCTTCATTTATAGGAAAATGGAATGCATAAGAACTAATCCATGAACTATCCAGATTGATTTACTTTAATCGGCGGTCCATATTTAAAGAAAAATCTTTTAAATAAAATATAATATATTCTATTTATATAAAAACATTTTACTATGCAAACACTATGCAATACTATGCAAAACACTATGCAAAACACTATGCAACACTATACATAATAAAATATAATATATTCTATTTATAGAATAACTTTAATAAAGTATTCTATTTTATATAAAGATGTTTCGCTTTTATTACGTTAATAATACTGAATAAAACAAAACGTCATTATCGCTATAATAATTCATATTATTAATCGACAATAATGGAATCAAACCGAGTGACTTCTCACATAAGCATCAATAATCAATACCGTGCTGCTACTACGCAACCACACTTATTATCGTGTTTTTACTACCGAAGTAGTTCAACAAGAACCACTTAGTAAAACTTCCGCCGTTATTTTAATAAAATATTTTTGTCGTTTTCTCAATCCGACAATAATTACATTGCTGGGGTCCACCAATGATTGAGCCGTTGTGCGAATATTCCCCGCTAAACCGAATATTCCCCACCAATCGAATATAATATAACCACTTGCATACTTTGCAAAATTTATAAATACTACCCACAACTATAATATTATCTCAAATTCACACCATAATATTAAAAATTATTTCGACTAAATTTAAATCTTTATTGATAAAATCAGGGGTCTCACAATCTCCCTCCTTATGGAATTTCTCCCTCGAAATTAGGGTACGACTGGTATGATAAAGAGGTGAGGATACCTTGAATACCTTTTACCGCTGAAAATATTAAGTTCATCTTTGCAATCCTACCAAAGATATCAATTCATCTTTGCACTACTGTGCCAAAGATATTTATTAACAATTCATCTTTGCACTACAAAGCAAAGATATATAACCAGAAAACCAATAATACCGAGACTCACTTAATAGTATCACAACCATGAATTATCCATGCACTAATCTTGGCTAAGGATATTCGTGTTTTCAATTACTGGCCATGATTATACCGAATAATCCGTGGTCATAATCATACCAAGTCTATCAATGCACTACTACCAAAGATGACTTTTACCACATCCATGAATTAATATTTCATTGCTGAGAACTCACTCAATAATTAATCCATATCATCGAATCATCCCTGCACTACAGGCCAAGGATATTCATTAGTATCACGACCACGAATTATCCATGCACTACGGCCAAAGATAATCGTGTATTCATTAGTATCACGACCACAAATTATCCATGCACTACTACCGAAGATAATCGTGTATTCATTAGTATCACGACCACAAATTATCCATGCACTACTACCAAAGATAATTGTGTATTCATTAAGATCACGACCACAAATTATCCATGCACTTACGACCAAAGATAATTGTGTATTCATTAGTATCACGACCACAAATTATCCATGCACTACGGCCAAAGATAATTGTGTATTCATTAGTATCACGACCACAAATTATCCGACCACAAATTATCCATGCACTACGGCCAAAGATAATTGTGTATTCATTAAGTATCACGACCACAATTATTCACCGCACTACTGGGCCAAGAATAGTTGTGTATTCATTAATGGTCATGATCAGGCCAACCACTGTCCATCAATGCACTACGGCCACTGATGACTTTCAACATAATATAAGCATGAGGATAATGATATAAAGAATCAATCAAATGAGATAAAGGATAAATATTAAACATTTATAATATAATTTATCCAGATTCAAGAATATCCCCATGTTTTCAATCACTTAATAATCTCATAATCTAATATCATTAATATTATAACAATATTTTAATCACTTCTTAAATTTATAAACAATTTATCTCAATTGTTTACGCTTTACCATATAATGCATTTAATCATTCAAAAATATCATACTCATAAAATATCATCACCAATTATCAAATCCTCATCAAAAAAATATGCATATACTCTATATAGGATTCTCTAGCCATAAAATCATATTTTCAACTTTGTTACTTCACATAACATATTTAACTCATATGTTCGTGAATTAAACTATTTTCATGAAAAATACCAAATTAGTCCCAAAAATATTTCTTTTCTGGGATTTAGCATAATATAGTCCCATAATGAAAATATATTTTTCTCGAATTTTAAAATTCATTTACTATTTTTCAAAAATCAATTTTAATTAATTCCTTAAGAAATTAGCTACCTCAAGTTTAACTCCAAAATTTCCAAATCTTGGCAGGACCTTACACATGTTAACGTGAGCTTCTAGTTTAAATTTCATGATTATCGGAGTTATAGAACTCCTGTTATAGCATTTTTTCATTTCGAAAAACCTAAATATTGAAAGAGTCATAACTTGCTCATTTTAAGTCAGAATGAGCTCATTTTTGGACAGGAGATACTTTATACCATATACCTTCATGTCCCTAAAGGCCAGAATTTTTCTCATAATTTAAGTGGCCAAAACAGTCCCTTAAAGTTTCTGGGCAGTAGCATTTTTGAAATTTACAGCTTTGGCCTCTTTTGCTAAAATCAGTCCACACAAAAATATACAACACCTTTTCCAGTAATTCCACTTGGATTAGTTAGGTAACTCATAGATCTAACTCTAGGACTTGACCACATTCAAAAATTCAAAATATAATAAGAGATATAGTCAATTGAATTTCATGTTACGTTTTTCACCAAAATCTGATTTTCAACTCTTTGTGATTTCTAAGAAACTTTCATGTTTTCACATACTAACCAACATAACTCATCATAAAACTTAATAATACTTCATATACCCATGATTTTTATTATTCCAATGCTTTTATTATGACTTTCATCATAAACCACGTAAACTGCTCATTTTAGTTGAAGAAATATTTGAGGGTTTAAGAAATGGGTTTTTTGATCGGGGTCAATACAAAATTCGATTTCACGCTCTAGGGTAGGCTAGGAAATCTTCAAGAATACGTCAAGAAATTTATTAATGATAGAAATATCATTCAAAATCATACTCTCGTCCAAGACTTGAATAATACGTTACATTGATACCAATCATGACTTCTATCCCTTAACCCGGATAGCACCTCACAATGATACCTATCAACTTGCCATCTTCATCCGACGTCGCCTACGTAAAAGTCCGCTTTGTGCATTCCACACTAGGAAGTTAACAACGAAAGGATCGGGGCTCTTTACTTATGGCTTGATATAACAGTGATTAACTTTAGGGTTTGGTTACTTTGAATTCGTATAACAGGTTGGTTATGAATATAAAAGCTAACAACCCTACGAAAAGCATGATGAGTAGTTAACCAATTGATTCCTAAAATCACATCAAAGACAAGTATTTTCAAAAAGATAAGATCGACATGTAACGTGAAAGTGTTTATTTGAATCAAACAAGATTTAAAAATAGTAGCGGTAACGAAGGCTCCTACTAACGAGGTTTCAACCAACAAGTCAAAGTCTAACTTCTCCGGAGACAAATTTAAACGTTGAACGCAACTAGGTGAAATAAAAGAGTGGGTAGAACTGGTATCTAACACGGTATAGACTTCGCAAGAGCTTATGATTACTTACCCGTGATAATCTTTTTCAGGTTCCTCGTCACGAGAAAAAAAATGCTCTCTCTTAAACTACCGGCTTTGGTTTGTCTGGGATAGCCTTTGGTGCCTCCATCCTAGTTGAATTTGTTTTCGGTAAACGACAAAATCGAGCTAAGTAACCTTCTCTTCCACAATTATAACATGCTTTGGACGGCATGGCACAGTTCGGACTGATGTGTCCCTCTCCTCTGCATTTGAAACATATAATAGGTGGTCCTTCTCCTTCCTTAACAACAGGTGATGGTGCTGACGTCTTTCCATCATTGTTGAATCTCCTTTTCTTGAAATGTCCATTTTTATTATTTTGGCCCTGATTACCACCGAAGTGGTTACCATATCCGCCCGTTGATTCCCTCCACGCTTGTTGTCACCGCTTGATGACTACTCTCATTTGGTATTATAATTTCTTGCACCGCTCTTTTTAGTTGCGTTAACTTTCGTTATCGCGCTCCACTAATCGAGCCCTATTTACAACATCTGAATAAAAACACGCTTTATGAGAAATAAGATGTTGACGTATCTCCGCTTCAAACCTCTTAAAAACATTCGCGCCATTCTCTCTCTCATTATCCACCAAGTGGGACGAAATCGTGATAACTCCGCAAATTTTGCCTCGTATTGTGACACGGTCCATATTGTTTTGTTCCAACTTGATAAACTCCACCTCCTTCATGTGGCGAATACTTTCGGAAAGTATTTGTCATTGAATGCTCCTAGAACTTCTCCCAAGATATCTTCAATACAAAGAGGTTGAGTACGTTTCCGATTCCCACCAAGAATCGCCTCTCCGCAACAACATAAAAGCGTGAAAGGGAACCTTTGCTCCTCGAGCATCCCAAGACATCAAATATCTTGGTAATCTGCTTTATCCATGCTTCCGCCAAGTGGTTTTGGCTCTCCTTAAACTCCGGTGGTCCCAGCTCCTTGAATTGTTTAGCGGTGACCGCCTCGAGAGTTTTCCGTGTTTCCACCCCACGTTTTGGACAGAGTCGCTTTACCGATGTTGCATGAATTCTAAAACCCTTTAAACGTCATCATTCATTCATCAATTGATCAAGTGTTGTTGTTTACGGGAGGATTATCGCCATCTTGTTGCACATTGTCTCGATTATTGATATGTGGAGAATCAATATCTCTCACATGCTCCATTGCTATTCTCAACATTTTCTGATGCCATTTTCAAACACCGCCACAAAATAAGGGTTAATTAACATATCACATATTATCCCTATACTCACGACCGACCAATTAAATACCAAATAAATTTAGGTAGGTCATACTAGCGAAGGAATTCCCCGCCTCTCCCTCCTAGTTCTTATCTCACATCTCGGCCAGGGGATCATATCCTAAGCTCGATACCAACCGTGGCGCCCCAAAATTAGGTATACGTCCACCCATCTTGGGTCGCCACTTACATGGTACATAAATTCAAATACAACTTACTAACCTAACTGTCGTATGTAATACGACATAAACTGTGAGTTTGAATACAAATATTGTCTACTAGATATTATACAAACTCAAAAGGAGTCCTCATTACAACTATTATCACACTATTTCACGTAATAATGAGGGACTACTAATGCTATCCTCTCGACCATTACTTACTTACGTTCCCGACTCGTCCCAAATATGTTCTCATTTCAAGAAGAAACAAAGAAAAGAAAGGGTGAGCTCAACTAGCCCAAGAAGAAATATTATGACTAAGATAATGCGTAATAAATTATCATTAGCCTTCAACAAATGTTAAACCGATAAAATACAATGACAAAACCGCTTTAATCTGCAATGAATAAGCAATCCATTAAAAGAGTCAAGTAGAGAATAAAGTCTACTATCTTTTAGGTTTTAAAAGGTTTTCAACAATTTTTATCACGAGACTCGACTTTAATAAATAAACCACCACATCTAATCATCCACTGTACCACGGTCAAGGATTTTCATCAAATTATCAATGGTCATGACTATACCGAATCACCCCGGTCATAATCATACCAAAAACTATCCATCAACGCATTACAAAATAATCGAGGACTTTTGTCACATCATTTATATCAAGTCACGATTATACCGAATGATCCTCGGTCATAATCATACTAAGTTCATCTATGCACGTAAGCCAAAGATAACATAATATAACATGAGGATGATGACAATGACATAATTATTCAATAAAACAAGTTCAAGAATTATTTAATCCATGAATTATTAACGTCCAAATTGTCAACATAATCTTTGTTTAGTGAGAGTAAAATTCAAGAATGATCGTAAGAATATTTCCATGAAAAGATCTTCGGATGAAACGCAAATATCAAGGATATTCTACTAATTTCATGGAGTATAGAAGTCAAAGTTTTAACCAATTGGGTATAATAAAGAATGGAATAACAAAAGAAATCACCATGCATGCGGTGCCAGATGTATGCAGTTATTCCAATGTAATAATAATAACGAGAACCGAGTGTCGTGTGAAATTCACATCGACAGATGTTCCAATGTAATATTAAAGATGGAACCCGGATCCTGGTGTAAAACACACGATAGGATATTCCAACAGAATGATAAAGATTTTAACCAGTCCTGTAAAACACATGCATGTGATGTTCCAACAGAATAATAAAAGCGGAACCAGTCCTGTAAAACACATGCATGTGATGTTCCAATGTAATAATAGAAGAATGTCACCAAGTATAGGGTAAACCACGTATACAAAGTTATTCCAATGTAATAATAAGCAATGGAATAACATAAGGATATCACCAAGTATAGGGTATCGCCGTGTACGAGGTTATGTATAGGGTATGCCACTTTTACAAAAGTTATTCCAATGTAATAATAATGAATGGAATAACGGAAGTTCTCTTCAAGAAGAAAATAATAACACTTACGGGTACAACAAATAATACCCCTTACCGTAAAAAAGAACCTAATATAGAAGTAGTGAAGCAATGAATATACTCTTCTTCTTTCTATAATTTTCTCTATAGCTTCTCTCTATAATTTCTCTCTCTAGAGTTTCAATGAATTCGTAAAAAATAATGAAGGAATGAGCTTCTATTTATAGGAAAATGGAATGCATAAGTAATTCAATCCATGAACGGTCCAGATTGATTTACTTTAATCTGACGGTCCATATTTAAAGAAAAATCTTTTAAATAAAATATAATATATTCTATTTATATAAAAACATTTTACTATGCAAACACTATGCAATACTATGCAAAACACTATGCAAAACACTATGCAACACTATACATAATAAAATATAATATATTCTATTTATAGAATAACTTTAATAAAGTATTCTATTTTATATAAAAAAGATGTTTCGCTTTTATTACGTTAATAATACGAATAAAACAAAACGTCATTATCGCTATAATAATTCATATTATTAATCGACAATAATGGAATCAAACTGAGTGACTTCTCACATAAGCATCAATAATCAATACCGTGTGCTTACTATGCAACCACACGTATTACTGTACTTTTACTACCGAAAGTAGTTCAACAAGAACCACGGTAAAACTTCTGCCGTTATTTCAATAAAATATTTTTGTCGTTTCTCGATCCGACAATAATTACGCTGTGGGTCCACCAATGATTGAGTAGTTGTATTTAATATTCCTCGCTAAACCGAATATTCCCCACCAATCGAATATAATATAACCACTTGCATACTTTGCAAAATTTATAAATACTACCCACAACTATAATATTATCTCAAATTCACACCATAATATTAAAAAAATTATTTCACTAAATTTAAATCTTTATTGATAAAATCTGGGGTCTCACATCCCAAATTATATTTTCATTTCACAAGAAAACAAAAAGAAAGAAAGGTGAGCTCAACTAGCCCAAGAAGAAATATTATGACTAAGATAATGCGTAATAAATTATCAATAGTCTTCAACAATGTTAAACGGATAAAATACAATGACAACCGGTTTAAATCTAATGAATATGCAATCCATTAAAAGAGTCAAGTAGAAAATAAAGTCTACTATCTTTTAGGTTTTAAAAGGTTTTTCATCATCATTATAGTTTGAGACTCACTTTAATAAATATTCCACATCATCGAATCACCCCGCACACTACTCTGGCCAAGGATATTCTTTAGTATCACGACCACAATTATTCATGCACTACGGACAAGAATATTTGTGTATTCATTAATGGTCATGATCATGCCAACAATCGTCCATCAATGCACTACTACCCATCGAGGATTTTTACCACATCATTTGTAACATTACGGTCATGATTACACCGAATAGTCTCTCGATCATAATCATACCAAGTCCATCTATGCACTACAAAGCCACGTATGACTTTAAAAAAATATAAACATGAGGATGATGACAATGATATAAGAATTCAATAAAACAAGTTCAAGAATTATTTTATCCGTGAATTATTAACGTCCAAATTATCAACATGATAATCTTTGTTTTGTAGAGTAAAATTCAAGAATGATCAGAAGAATATTTTCGTGAAAAGATATCTTTGGATGAAACGCAAATATCAAAGATATTCCACTAATTTCATGGAGTATAGAAGTCAAAGTTTTAACCAACTGGGTATAATAAAGTATGGAATAACAAAAGAAATCACCATGCATGCGATAGACCGCACAGACATGTTATTCCAACAAAATAATAAATAACGGAACCGTGTCGTGAAATTCACACAAGCGGGATGTTCCAACGTAATAATAAAGATGGAACCGGATCCGATTGTAAAACACACGATAGGATATTCCAACGAGAATGATAAAGACGGAACCAGTCCCGGTGTAAAACACACGATGTGATGTTCCAATAGAATAATAAAGACGGAACCAGTCCAGGTGTAAAACACACGCATGTGATGTTCCAACAAAATAATAAAGATTTTAACCAGTCCGGGGTGTAAAACACACAGACAGGATGTTCCAACAGAGTAATAGAAGAATGTCACCAAGTATAGGGTAAACCACGTATACAGGTTATTCCAACAGAATAATACTAAATGGAATAACAACAGTTCTCTTCATGAATAAGAAAGAATAACACCCCTTACATTTGGTAGGAGATTGAATCTGCGCGAAGGTGTAGTAACAAAATACTCTTCTTCTTTCTCTCTTATTCTCTCTATACTTTCTCTCTCTATAGCTTGAATGAATTAAGTGAAAATAATGAAGCCCTAGGCCTCTATTTATAGAAGATTTCTAGCTTAGCACCGCCGTGTGAAAAGGCAAGTGGCTCGACGACTAATGATGTGAAAAGAAAATGGTTTGACGCTTTGTAATGTGAAACGACAAGTGGTTCGGCGCTTTGTAATGTGAAACGACAAGTGGTTCGACGTCTGGTAAAGGTAATTACTATTAACGAAGGTAAATACCATTGACGAAGGTAAATACTATTCACAAGGGTAATTACTATCGATTTAAGGTAATTACTATTGACGAAGGTAAATACTATTGATGAAGAGACTCTTAGATGATGACATATGAGCCCCCATAAAATAATCAAACTTACCACAAATCATTTTTTTTCATCAACACATATTTAATCTTTCAACAATTATTAATCATTTATAACTTGTCGCCTCAATTATTGATTTAATACTATAACATATTATATGTATGATCTTGTGACAATAATTGAATCAATAATATAAGAGATATGATGCGTAATTCTCGTAGTAATAATTGAGCATAAATGAGTGACTTCTCACGTAAGCATCAATAATCAATACCGTGTGCTACTATGCAACCATGCGTATTCTCGCATTTTTTTACCACCGGGTAGTTCAACGGTTTAACGGTAACACCTCCGTAGTTATTTTTATAAAATATTTTTGTCTTTTCTCTCAATCCGATAATAATTACATTGTAGGGTCCACCAATGATTGAGCCAGGTATTACGAATATTCCCTAACAAAAGAATATTCCCCACCAAACGAATATTTTATAACAACTTGCATACTTTGCAAAATTTATAAATATTACCCACAACTATAACATTATATCAAATTAATTCCATAATATTCAAAAATAATATTTATAGAAAAATTCATCTTTATTTATAAAAGCTGGGGTCTTACAGAATCCATTTGAAATGATGAACAAATCATAAGAAATGAAGTTAAGGTGAAATTCACGAGTTTAGACAATAATCATCGAATTCCTAAAAATCTCAGAATGGAAGTCGAATTTTGATATTAAGCTTGGAAACATTGGTTCTCAATGGAGACAAGTCTTATTTGGCATTATAGAGTTGCGGACTCGAAAATGATCGAATTTTGACTTAGAACGAAGAAACGAGCGTTGAACGTTCACGGACGTTTATCATTTTCGTTAAAATGGACTAATAGGTGAATTTTTAGCAAACGAAGTCAAATAGATAAAATTCTTTCATGAACATGTAAAGTATGTAATTTGTGAACCGTAGGCTTTTGAACGAGCCAATTCGGACTTATAACGAAGAAGTTATGCATCCGGGAAGTTCACAAAATTTCAAAAGTTGTAAATTTTTCTAAGGCACAGAGTTGGCGCCAGGGCGCCAACCCAAGGCCAAATAGTGGTGCCGCAACGCCAAGCACAGTGTCATCACCTACTGCTAACTCGCACCGCAAAGGCGAGATAAAGAAACTAAGAGTGGCCATGGCCAGTCCAGTTTTTAATGACAGAAAGAAGGTTTACAAGTATAGAAAGAAAGATAACTCATTAGTAATGAAATAAAGTGTTAATATAACATTGTTAAAGGATTGTTACACACTTAATGTATGATGATTAAAGGTTAATTATCAATTGAAAGATGAACATAATGTGCTAAGCCGACTGTAGAAATTTGTTGACCAAGTTGATTATGAATCCAATGGTTTGCAATACCAGTATGGATTATGTAATTACTTAATGAACATGATAAGACCTTTCCTAAACCACTGTTATAGTGATGACTTTAAGAATTTAATGTTGTTTAATGAGTAGTTAAACGACGAACGTAAAGTATAGAGAACGTGAACAATATTCAATAATGATAATACGTGAACGTAAACGGTATACAATAAAGTGTACTTAACCAATGACGATCGAGTTTCGATTAATAACGTAAGAATGTTAGTAAGCCATGAAGAAGGATGATTAACTCGAAACGAGTTAGATTAATGAAGTAAATCTGCGTAAGACATAGAAGAGAAAGAAGTTGGTAAGAATGATGTAAAGATAATGGCAAGCCGGAACCAATAGTAACAAATCAAATGTATGATTAGATTGAGATGAAGGGTAAGATTCATTAGGAACTATTTATGTTCATTCTTGACCTAATGTGGTATGTGATGTGGTTATGTATTATAGAGACCTTAAAGACTGGAAGGAAAAGTTATTTTTACTGTAGCAGACGCTGAAGACAAGTTTTTCTTAAACGCTTGTCTAACCTTCGTGTTAGCCAAGTTTTCTGTGATTTATGTTATAAGATGCATGAATGATTTTAAAGAAAGGGTCGATGCCAGTTTTGACTCGGCTAGACTAATCTTGAAGATTGATTGATTTATTTACAAGTCTTTCAATATAGAATTGTTAACGCTATCCTACGCCAATTGTTTGGTACAGATTTAAGGTAAGCCTGAGTTTGAATAAAAAAATGTATTTTCATCGATTATTCAATGGGCACGTGAGGTTACCAAAACTTAAACATAAACACATTTAATGAATGTAGTGTTGATCAACATAGAGTACTATGTGCTGATCACCCAGAAGTGCTCGTAAGATATGCTGGACTTACGGACTTAGTGCTGGGTTGTCCTTTTCAAAGAAATTATGAACTGCTCATGGTCTTGAGCCAAAATTGATGTTTTACTGAATATTGTTATTGTAAAACATTTTGAAGGAAAAGAAATACTATTTTGAATTATTGATAGTACTTCATAACTATTATCCAGTTATTGAAAATATACGATTCCTATGTTTCAAGCATGTTGTTTAAAAGAAATTATTGTACTTGCTGAGCTTGTTATGCTCATTCTTGCTTGAATCATATGAATGCAGCTAGGACCAAACGAATCGAGGGATCTGACAAGGTTAAAGGCAAGACGAAGATGAACGATTAGTTTACCTTGTAATAAACTAGTAAGTTGTATATATGATAGTATAATGAACAAAGAATGTAATGGATTTAGAACCTGGGAACGGAATGTAATATTGTTATTGTAATAAGAATGTCATTAAGACACACATTTTGATGTCGTTTCAATAGAATGAATGTACAGTTATAAGTACAGTGTAGAACCATCTGTCGGGTTGGAAGAGACCCGGATTTGGGGGCGTCACATAGTTGATGTTCGTTAAACTTCAAATTACCCTTGAAAGCTTATCCAAACCAAACTTTCTTTGGTACGGACTTGTACTCTAAATACTGAGATGAACAACCCTATTATTAATAGGGGATAACTTACGCGTAACGTTAAATGTTTGTGCATAATACATGGTACGAAGGGCTGATCCCCCTAAGTACGAGGTCCTTATAGTCTTATGACTGTTAAAGTTGAAGTTGAAAGATTACTCACAACTGTGGACATAGTTCATGGTCTTATGACCCTCAGTTAGATATATTCCATATTTTGGATTCCAGTTTTGATTATTATTGTTAGAGTACCATCCAGTTTTGATGAGCCTATTGTGGGCAGTTATTATTGTTATTCTCCTGTTGATTCATTATTATATCTAGTGAGCAATTGTTTTGCTCACTCTTGCATATTTATATACTCATTGCAACTAAAGTTGAGAAGGTAGATGAGCCTTCAACTAGCAAAGGAAAGGGAAAGATGTACAAGTGATGCCGATTTGTACTTTATTTTATTATGATGATCATAAACTTTTAATAATGATGTAATGTAATAAATTTTATTTCCGTACTTGAATGATGTTTAAAGGTTAGATAACCTGGGATGTTTTTGAACTTAATGATGTAACCCTATTTAAGGGGAGGTTTTATGATATAGATATTATTTTATTTGTGTAGATAGTATGAATGTTTGGATAGTGAGCACCAAATCTTGTGGGAATGAAGTACCTAGATTTGGGGGTGTCACAGGTTGGTATCAAAGCCTTAGGTTATGAACCTTAGGTGGGGGAAAAGCGTTAAGAAGTAACCTTTGAAAAGATAGCAATGATAAACTCTTATTGAGTTTTAAGGAAGAAGTAATAAAACACTTATGTGCTTATGTGTTTACAACTTATGTGCTCGTGAGTGTCAAGTAGTAATGGTTAGTAATTAAAATTTAAAATTTGGTTGACAGGATGGCTAATGTAAGAGGATCCAGTCAGGATAGAGAGGAGGAGCCTTGAGATATTCAGGTAGTTTGGGAACAATTACTGCCACGGGAAACATTTCTGTCGGTCACAGTAATTGAGCAGGAGAGAGTACCTGATGAGGATGATGAGATAAAGACAGACGAGGTGGATCCCGTGGAGCTGCCACAGTTGGATGAAGAGGACGAGGAGGAAAGGATTCCACTTAACTCGATAGCTGGCCGTATATACGATGAGGTGCATGACCGCAATGTAAAACTTCAAGATACAGTCGTGGAGTTACAAGAGATAGTAGCTGAACAACAGACCTCGATGGCACAGAAGGACGATGAGATCCAGGATCGAGAAGTTCAACATTTTTCAATCGTTCTGTGCTATCGAGGTTTGTTGTTCAGCTACTATCTCTTGCAATTCCTCGACAGTATCTTGAAGTTCCACGTTACGATCATGCACCTCATCGTATATACGGCCAACTATCTAGTTAAGTGGAATCCTTTCCTCCTCGTCCTCTTCATCCATCTATGGCAGCTCCACGGGATCTTCCTCATCCATCTCTATCTCATCATCCTCATCAGGTACTCTCTCCTGCTCAATTACTATGACCAACGGAACTGCTTCCCGTGGCAGTAATTGTTCCCAAACTACCTGAATATCTTGAGGCTCCTCCTCCCTAGCTTGACTAGATCCTCCTATATTAGACATCCTGTCAACCAAAGTTTAAGTTTTTAATTACTAATCATTACTACTCGACTCTCACGAGCACATAAGTTATAAACACATAAGCACATAAGTGTTTTATTACTTCTTCCTTAAAACTCGATACGAGTTTATCATTACTATTTTTTCAAAGGTTACTTCCTAAGGCTTTTCCCCCACCTAAGGTTCATAACCTAAGGCTTTGATACCAACTTGTGACACCCCCAAACCCAGGTACTTCATTCCCACAGGATTTGGTGTTCACTTAATCAAACATTCATATCTAACTACCCAATCACAATAAAACTGGATAAATAAAATCTTTCCCATTAAAGGGTTACATAATAAAATCGACCAGATTGTCTAACCTTTAAACACAATCATTCAAATGCGTAAAATAAATAATCTTTATTACAACCATTCAATCAAAAACTGATAATAAACTATCATATTACAAGTCTTTAAAACTTGTTCATCTTTCCTTTTCCCTTACTGGTGCTAGGTACATCAGCCTTCTCATCCTTAACTGTAATAGTTATATAAGCAAGAGTGAGCAAACAAAGCTCATTTGAAATAATAAAGAATGACAAACTTTTACAACAAATGTTAGGTAAGAGACTCAATAGGATTTTAATCAATATGATTTGTCAACATTCTGAAGTATATAACTGAGGGTCCTAAGACCACGAACTATGTCCATAGTTATAAGTAATGTTTCAACTTAAACTTTAACAGTCATAAGACTATAGAGACTCCTCGTACTTAGGGGGATCATCCCTTCGTACAATGTATTGTGCACAAACATTTCAACGCTAAGCGTAAGTTAATCCTAATAATAGGGTTGTTCATCTCAGTATTCAGAGTACAAGTCCGCACCAAAGTGAGTTTGGTTTGGATACATTTCAGGGTAATTTAGAATTCAATGAACATCAACTAAGGATTAGTTGAATAAAACCAATAACATCATACTATAGAATAATCGTAATTGAATCAACATGGTAAACCAAAATCATGCTTTAGGAATAATCTAATAGCATATACTTTGAATAACTATAACATGCCTTGCTTGAACAATATTAAGTCAAGGTTAATTAGAATTGAGTACTAAGCATGCATAGCAATATGAACGATAAACTATTCAAATATATTTGGGCATGCTAAACAACAAGTTAAATACAAGAATAACTTGTTCAATATCAAAAACAAAGTTTAGAAAGCTTGCATCATTTATAAGGTAATCGAATTGTAACAATAAATAGTTCAACAAGATAAAGAATTAGAAAACTTACCTTGCTTGTAGGCTAAACCGAATCAATTCGGATCACAATACCCTATATGTACATATATATATATATATATGTCATCATGATATAATTAGTCACTACTACTTTACAAATTTAACTAACTACATTCATCATATAGGTTTGATTATTTAATCATATAATCAAGTTATAACAAAAGTTAATTGTTAATAACATACTTATTCATAGTATAGAAGTACTAAAATTAACATTTTACAAATCCTACTATCATCACATAACTATTCCTTAAAATTTGAGTACAAAAGTACCTCGTCAGACCATTCTCTTAACTCGCACAAGTGGCGCCATAGTTTATACTGAAGGTGCGACGTATTGCTGCGCAGGATGATAGCATCATATGCCATGAGAAATAAGCTACGAGGCCGCGTTGTGGCGTGGCGATGGATATGGATGGCCATGGCCATGAGATTTATCTTTATGAAGCCGTCATATACACACTCTGCAGACTTCTGACATACAAAAAATCATATGCACAAAGCCAATTTTGGCCTACAAGTTCGTTTCTAACAGTCTAATTCACATATAATTCATACAAAGACTTCATGTAAACATAATTCATGAAATCCTAACATGTTTCTATCCATACAACAACATAAACAACAAGTTTAAAACATTCAATTTCACTATTTTTGATAAAAATTCATTTTTTTGATATTTTTAATGAAAATCAGTATTGTGATTTTGTTTTTCTACCAAAACAGTTAATTTAAAGCATTTTATCAAAGTATATACATACTCTAACAAATTGAATAGCCAATTTATAAATAAAACAATTAAACAACCCATAATTTTTATTTTAAATTAACCCATATTCATTCACATAAACTCTCTGTAAAAAGGTTTTCTTTACAAACTACATACATAACAACAATTCATTGATTATAATCATATAAAACTTATGAAAATAACTTTACAATACTAGTTAATCATATGAATACCCATAAAATCAACAATTTACCCTATCACAAGAATTTTACAGAGAAATAGGAGAAGAGAAAACTAGAACTTTAAAACTTAAAAAAAAAGGGTAGGAGAATACCTTGATTGTAGAAGATGATGGCTATCCCTTTTGATTATCAAACTTCTTTTCCCCAATTCTTTTCTCAAATTCTCTAGCTTTTCTTCCTCTCTTCTTTTCTCTCTCACTTTTCTTCTTTTCTTCTTCTTCTTCCTTTAAGTCTTTCTTTTCTTCCTAACTCTATCTAGCATACTGGATATCTAACGTATGATAATAATAATAATATTAAATATATAATATAAAACTAACTTAACTGATATCAGTTATGTTTATTAGAAAATCAAAAGCCATAAGGCTTGTTTGGCTAACCACTAAAAAAAATAATCAATTAACCCTTATGCCTAGTTTGGTAAAACACAATTAGAATAAAGACTTAATAAGCAATAGGCCTTGTTTGGCAAAACTGAATTAAAACTCCTTTAAGTTATTTTAATAACTCCTTTGTAAAAGGTTATTTGCCACCTTTTATTAAATTATAACAACACATAAATCAATACCACAAAATTAGAATTACAAATTCAAATAAAAGGATAATAATTCAATTAATCAAAACTTTCCAACTTAATAATTAAATTAAAATAAAATAAAATAATTAATTTCCTTAATTATTTATTTAACAAATAATTAACCAAATCGAATCAAATTTGAACAATTACAAATTCAACCATAAACACATCCATTAAATATTTATCTAATTCAACAAATATTTAATATAGCAATTAAAATTCTGGAATGTTACAGAATGCGAGTAGGGGAGCTGAAGATCAGCAAAGACACCAGCAAAATAAGAAGTTCGAAGCATGTACTACATGTGGAAAGTTTCACAAGGGAGTGTGCTTGCTGGGAAAACGAGTATGCTTCAATTGTGGCTAGGAGTGTCACATCACCCCAAATTGCACTCAAGATACGAAGGACGTTTGTTTCACGTGCGGGTCCAAGGACCACTTTGCTCGTGAATGCCCTAAGAAGAGATCTGGTGAGACAAATGGGAGTAAGGGAAATGCTAGTGGAGGTGCGCTGGCTATTGCAGGACCAACATCAACAAATAAGCCAACAGCCAGAACTTTTAACATGACGGTTCAGGACGTGGTGCAATCAAAAGATGTCGTGTCAGGTATTAACCCAATCAATAATATAGATGCATATGTATCATTTGATTCAGGTGCTACTTGCTCGTTTATATCTGATAAGTTTGCTCAGATGTTAGAAATGCCTAGGGAAGAGTTGAAATTTTGTTTAAACATAGAAATTACGAATAGGAAAGTGATTCCTGTTAGGTTCGTATACAAGAACTGTAGGGTGAACATTAAGCGGAATGTTATGAAGGTAGATTTAATTCCAATAAAACTTGGAGAGTTCGATGTTATTTTGGGCATGGATTGGCTGTTCAATTACGGAGCGATAATTGACTGCCAAAAGAAGTGTGTAAACCTTATGACTTCGTCAAAGGTAGTTTTTCATGGTAGCAAATCTCCTAGACAAATGAAATGTATGACGATGATGCAGGCCAAAAAGTTATTGAGTCAGGGTTGTGTAGGGTATCTAGCTTACATAGTTGATACTAAAAAGGAGAAGGGTATGAAATTAGAAGATATACCGGTGGTTAGGGAATTCATGGACGTGTTTTCGGAGAATTTGCCAGGACTTCCGCCTGACCGAGAAATCGAGTTCATGATCGACTTAGCTCCAGGAACCGCTCCTATATCGAAGGCCCCGTACAGAATGGATCCTGTAGAGATGAAGGAACTAATGGTGCAACTGCAAGAACTGTTAGACAAGAAGTATATTCAACTGAGTGTGTCACCGTGGAGAGCCCCGGTGTTATTCGTGAAGAAGAAGGATGGTTCAATGCGTCTTTGCATTGATTATAGGGAATTGAACAAAGTCACTATTAAGAACAAATATCCATTGCCAAGAATAGATGACTTGTTTGATCAGTTAAAGGGTGCTAGATATTTCTCGAAAATAGATTTGAGAAGTGGATATCACCAATTGAAAGTAAGGAAGGAGGATGTACCGAAGACGGCGTTCCAAACTCGGTATGGACATTATGAATTTTTAGTAATGTCATTTGGTTTGACAAACGCCCCTGCAGCGTTCATGGATTTGATGAACATGGTGTTTAAACCATTTTTAGACAAGTTTGT
Organism: Panax quinquefolius; assembly: GCA_020205615.1. NCBI lineage: Eukaryota > Viridiplantae > Streptophyta > Magnoliopsida > Apiales > Araliaceae > Panax > Panax quinquefolius. The sequence continues at coordinate 91,883,484 of CM035157.1, read as the reverse complement.
GGTGGTATTTATCGATGATATTCTGGTGTACTCTAAAACTCAAGAGGAACACGTGGAACACTTACATCTGACGTTGGAGACGTTAAGAAAAGAAAAGTTATATGCGAAATTCTCTAAATGTGAATTTTGGCTGGAACGTGTACAATTTCTTAGGGATGTAATTGCTAAGGATGGGATTTCAGTGGATCCATCAAAAGTTGAAGCTGTGATAAATTGGGAACAACCAAGAACTCCATCAGAAGTAAGATGTTTCTTGGGGTTGGCAGGGTATTACAGACGGTTTATCCAGGATTTTTTCAAAATTGCCACTCCGTTGACAAATTTGACGAGAAAATCTATAAAAATTGTTTGGACGGAGAAGTGTGAAGAGAGTTTTTAAGAATTTAAAAAGAAGCTCAGTGTGGCACCTGTGTTGTCATTACCAGATAATACAGGAAATTTTGTGGTGTATAGTGATGCGTCACACAAGGGATTGGGTTGTGTCCTTATGCAGAATGACAAAGTTATTGCGTATGCATCAAGGCAACTGAAAGACTACGAGAAAGGGTATCCGACTCATGATTTAGAGTTGGCGGCAGTTGTGTTCGCACTGAAGATATGGAGACACTATCTCTACGGAGAGAAATGTGAGATCTATATAGACCATAAAAGTCTGAAGTATATTTTCACAAAGAAAGACCAGAACATGCGGCAAAACAGATGGATGGAACTGATAAAAGATTATGATTGTGAGATCTTGTATCATCTGGGCAAAGCTAATGTGGTTGCAGATGCCTTGAGTAGGAAAGGCAGAGAAAAATTGATGTTGTTAACAGATAAAGAGGAGCTCATTTCAGCAATGGCAAGGCTAGAGTTGGAAATCAAATTTCCACAGGAATCCAATAAAAAATTATATCAGATAGAAGTAAAACCAACCTTGGTGGACAAGGTGAAGAACACGCAATTACAGGATGAAGAATGCAAGAAAATAAAGGAATGCGTAGGGGAAGGAAGAGAAGTAAAGTTCAAGGTTGATACTAAGGGAATACTAAGATTTGAGGGACGAATTTGGATTCCAGCAATACAGGATATTAAAGAAAAAATCTTGACGGAAGCTCATACCTCAAGATATTCTATTCATCCGGGAAGTACGAAAATGTATCAAGATTTATGGCATCATTTTTGGTGACCAAATATGAAAAGAGATGTTGCAGAATGCGTTGCAAAGTGCTTGACATGTTAGAAAGTGAAAGCTGAGCATCAATGACCAAGCGGATTACTTCAACCGTTGGAGATACTGGAATGGAAATGGGATCATATCATAATGGATTTTGTGGTAGGACTACCGACGACTTAGAAAGGCTACGATGTGATATGGGTGATAGTGGATAGATTAACTAAATCTGCACACTTTTTGCCAATAAAGATTAGATTTAATCTTGATCAGCTGGCAAAACTTTACGTGAAGGAGATTGTTTCAAGACATGGAGTTCTAGTGTAAATTTTATCAGACAGAGATCCGAGGTTCACATTAAATTTCTGGAAGAGACTACAAGAATGCATAGGAACACAATTGAAGATGAGCACAACGTATCATCCGCAAACCGATGGGCAAAGCGAAAGAACGATCCAGACGCTTGAAGATATGCTCAGAGCGTGCATCATGGATTTCAAAGGAAACTGGGATGATCATCTACCGTTGGTGGAATTTGCATACAAAAACAGTTACCATGCAAGCATTGGTATGCCACCGTATGAGGCATTATATCGCAGAAAGTGCTAAACTCCACTATGCTGGGACGAAATTGGTGAACGTCAATTGCTAGGACCGAATCGGTACAACAGATCATCAAGTGGTCAAACTCATCGAGCAAGGCGGTCGGTAGTTTTCAAGATCGACGTAAAAATTATCTTTGATCAACACAGCAGAAAGTCGTGAATTTGAAGCAGGAAATTTTGTGTTCCTGAAAGTTTCTCCTTGGAAGGGGAAAATTCATTTTGGCAAGAAAGGAAAGCTTAGCCCAAGGTTTATTGGACCTTTCAAAATTCTATGCAGGGTAGGAGAAGTGGCTTACGAGGTAGCTTTACCTCCAGAATTAGAGCACGTGCACAATGTTTTTCATGTGTCGGTGTTACGACCATATAAACCCGATTACAAGCATGTGATAGAGTATGAACCATTGCAGTTCAGTAAAGATTTGTCATACGAAGAGATTCATATCCAGATAGTTGATAGGAAAGAATAAGTGCTCAGGAATAAAGTGATACCTTCTGTGAAGGTGATATGGAAAAACCACAATGTCGAAGAGGTTATATGGGAACTCAAAACGGAAATGATAAAGAATTACCCTGGGTTATTTATTTAGTCCGTGTCTTCGATTCCGAAGACAGAATCTTTATAAGTAGGGGAGAATGTAATGATTTGATTGTTTGAGTTGTGATTTTGGGGACAGAATCCTTGTAAGGAGGGAATGATGTAACGATCTGAAATTTTAAATTATAATTTTAATATTTATTGAGTTATATAAATATTATTTGAGGTTTTTATTGTTAAATAAATATTTTATTAATGTGAGGGTTGATGAATCTAAATGTATTAGAGAATTTCTAAATTAAATTAGTTTATAATTTAGAGGTTTGTATTATAGCATGAGGTGTTATGTTGTTGTGTTAATTTAATAATTTAGATGGTGTTAAATTATTAAGTAAAGTTATAATGAAAATTATAATTTGGTGATATTTGCTAAAAGGCTATATTTAATTAAAATATAATATGTGATTAATTTAACGAGTTAATGTTGGATATGAAAATAATATGTGATTATAGTTTTTAAACTAAGGTGTTTATTAAAATAAATTAAAAGGATTTAAATTAGTTTTTTGTCAAACAAGGCTTAAAAGTATTTTAATTCTTTACAAATTAAAGGGTTTGCCAAACAAGCCTTATGGCTTTTGAAATTTCTTGTTTTTTTGAAATAAAATAAAATAAATAAAATAATAAATATAATATATTTATATTATATAATTAAGTAATTGTCAGCAATTAGTAGGGTTATTAAGGGGTATCAGTTTTATTCTAGCGCTTGAATATCAGTTGGTTATTTGTATTACGCATTCTATTTCTTTCAAGTGTGAGAGTACTGAGTTCTGAGAAAATTGAGAACTTGAGAGAGAATTGGAGAGGAGTCTAGGAATTTTCATGTCAATTCTATTCTGCTTAGCAAGAATTTCTGTCAAGCAACAAAAGGTATGTTTTTCTATTTTGATATTATTTATGAGTATCTCGGTAAAGTTTGCTATACTCTGTGAATGATGTTTTTCCGAATTGTTGTGAGGTAACTTAGTTATGATGATTACATGCGTATATGATGATTATATGTTATGTTTAGACAATAATTGCATGCTAATTTTGGTTTATAGAAGAAGAAATATTTAGTCCGTGTATGTTTATATATATGTTTTCATACATAGCTTGGGTAAGTATCGATTTTAGTGGCCAATTCTTATGTAAAATCATAAATTAAAACTTATATTTGGTAGTTCATTGAGATACGAGCATAAAAGAATTTGAATGGAGTGATTTGGCCAACTAATGAATTCATAGTGATGATTTCTAGAATGAATATTAAAAAAATTGAGTTTTTGTATGAAAATATAAATTTTGAGAAATTAAAATAGTTTTAGTTGGTGTTAAATTGTTCTAATTGGTTGTAAATGAGAGTAATCATGTTTATGATAGTTGTATATTTATCTTACGTGTTATTATCACTGTTTGGTGCGTGAAATTTTTGTTTATTAGGCTAAAGTCGGCTAATGTTCATTAGCCTTCTCTCAGATTCTGTCTTAACACATCAGCAATTGCTACGGCCGATACTAAGGTAAAAAGAGGCGCAATTTATGTGATGCAAATTGCACCAAATCCCCTGAACCTTTGTATGGCGCAATTGCATATACACTTGGTTGGGATTTTGGCTTCTGATGTTGCTGCAGACTTTGTAACTCCTTTATAGTTGGGTTTAAGGTTATGTTAAGGAGTTAAATATGTGTCAAAGAAGTTAATTAAGTAGCGTGGCATGTCATTGATGATTTCAATTTTATAAAAATAATTGGAAGTGATGAACGCGTTATATTGCAAGTTAATTAGTCAATGAACGTTAGATAAATGTTGCGAAGTAAAACGCTTTGAGTTTCTGAAACGTAAATGGTAATGATCATGTTATGGTATGTTAGCATATCTAATAGGTGTTGTGGTTCTAAAATTATGTGTAGGTGATCGTGAGTTTAATTTTATAGCTAACACTCGAGGCAAGTTTTCTAACTCTATATTTACATTGAGCATGTTTCTAAACTCTATCTTTTTACATTGAGAAAGTTTCCTAACTCTATATTTTCGTTGAGTTAGTTCCATTATTACATTGTGTAGCTTTATTCCTTGGACTGCACAAGTTTTCTATCTCAACTGTTATTGAACAAGTCGATTGTTCCTAAATTTCATTCGATTGTTCTCATTTGGTTGATTCATTTTAGCTTGTTTATTGTTAAGCAAGTTCTTAAGTTCTATTCTCGTATAATGAACACAGTTTGAACTCTTGTCTCTATTATTGAATTGTTTTAATTCTTTGCATTAATTTATACTTTGTTGAGCAAGTTTTTAGTTTCCAAATTGCTATCAGTTAATGTACGTTCAGTAATTTCATTTTCTAACATTACAAGATCTTAATCTTAGCTTATTTATTATTCAAGCAAAGGTTTACCATTTTATTCATTTTGTTGAATACTTATGCTCTTTAATTGTTTCAAGCATGAGTTCTAAATGTATAATCAGTTCATTTATGATTCTCAATTGTTCTATGTTATGTTGTTATCAAACATCTATTGTGATTATCAAACACTATTGATTTAACTAGTCCTCTAGTTGATGTTCGTTAAACTTCAAATTACCCTTGAAAGCTTATCCAAACCAAACTTTCTTTGGTGCGGACTTGTACTCTAAATACTGAGATGAACAACCCTATTATTAATAGGGGATAACTTACGCGTAGCGTTAAATGTTTGTGCACAATACATGGTACGAAGGGCTGATACCCCTATGTACGAGGTCCTTATAGTCTTATGACTGTTAAAGTTGAAGTTGAAAGATTACTCACAACTGTGGACATAGTTCATGGTCTTATGACCCTCAGTTAGATATATTCCATATTTTGGATTCCAGTTTTGATTATTATTGTTAGAGTACCATCCAGTTTTGATGAGCCTATTGTGGGCAGTTATTATTGTTATTCTCCTGTTGATTCATTATTATATCCAGTGAGCAATTTTTTTGCTCACTCTTGCATATTTATATACTCATTGTAGCTAAAGTTGAGAAGGTAGATGAGCCTTCAACTAGCAAAGGAAAGGGAAAGATGTACAAGTGATGCCGATTTGTACTTTATTTTATTATGATGATCATAAACTTTAAATAATGATGTAATGTAATAAATTTTATTTTCGCACTTGAATGATGTTTAAAGGTTAGATAACCTGGGATGTTTTTGAACTTAATGATGTAACCCTATTTAAGGGGAGGTTTTATAATTTAGATATTATTTTATTTCGGTAGATAGTATGAATGTTTGGATAGTGAGCACCAAATCTTGTGGGAATGAAGTACCTAGATTTGGGGGTGTCACATTATTCATTATTAAACAATAACTCATACTCATTACACAACATGTTCAATAAAAGACTTATATTGATTTACTTCTTGTAGTATAATATTACATCATTCATCATTACACAATCTTAGCTGATTACATTACTTTCCCGCCATTGCTTTCCAAAAATTGGGATTTACAAAAGACTATCCTTTGATATACAAAAGAGGGTTTTACGTCACTACATAGATACAAAATATTTGCATATCTAACTCTACTCTAATTACTGCCTAATAGCATTTTCATAGTCGGCATTGGCAAGACCGGCTATCACATCTCGACTAATAGTATATCGAGTCTACCCTACTTCCACAGGATACTCAGCCACTTTCCGCTAAAAGTCCCCGTGAGAAGTCCTATGTATATAGGACATTCTACTAATCTTTTTCTTCTTGGTCTTTAGCTCCTGCCTGAGCTCAAAGACCTCATTTTTCATCTTATTACCTTATCCTTTGTTAAAACCTACTCGTTGTGCTCTGTAACGACCGAGAAATTCGGATCTATTGTAAAATAATTTTATTTAATTAAATAAAGAATAAAATTATATTATTTGTTAGTATTATGTGTTAGTAAGATGAATGCCATTTTATAACCTAGATGTGTCGAATGTCATAGTATTTTGACTACGTGAAGGAATTAAAGTGTTTGAATTTCCAAGACGAAAACAAAAGTTTTTTGAAAAATTTTCCGAAAAACACTATTCACTAATTTCTGCTCGGGAATTATTTTTGAACTTCCGAGAAATACGTAACGATAGAATATTGAGGTGAGATAAATTATGTAATAATAATTCACGTATGGAAAATGTAGTTTTTTGCCTGCGGACTTAATTCGAGAACGTTAGGAAAAGTAAAGCGTTAACTAGTTAAAGCAATGATCGTATAATACGTAGGTATTGTACGAGGTAATGAATACGGGTATGATATGAAGTATTATACGAGTATGTATGAATGATGGTATGTCGTATATGTTGAATAAGTATACGAGTTAGAATACGAGATTAATACGTAAACAATACGTTCTAAGACTTTAAGCCATATGTAATGGACTTGTAGGATTATGTAGGAAGTGTAATGTCCAATTGGGATTATGATTAAGGCCCAAATGTTTGTTAATGTATAAGCTAGTGTGGATTAATGCAAGCCCAAAGTACAAGTATACTAATTGAATTAAAGCCTAAAGTAAGGATCCAATGGGTAAGCATGACCCATGGGGCAACCCATGTGGGCCCCATGATCACATGGGTGATCTTGGTGGCCAAGCAAAAGTTATGATGGCCAAGCAAAGGATGTGATGAGCAAGTAAACTTAGTGATTAAGTAATGAATAGTAAGGAGGTTTGATTAAGGAGATGGGATTGGTCTATTGACTATTATACCCTAACCTTAGAAATCCTATAAATAGAAAGAGTGTTAGATCATTTCTCACTTGTTAATTTAATCTAGCATATTACAACTTATTTGTTAGAGAGAAAAAGTAAGAAAAAGCTAGACTTTCATAATAGAAAAGAAGAAGAACAAAGCTTGATCATCAAGGGTAAGACTCCTATATCATTAATCTTCCAACTCTTCAATTCTAGTTTGATAGAGAAGTGTTTATTAGTGAAGTATGTATGCTAAGAAGTAAAGAGAATGGATACTTAAAGGACTTAAGTTTTAATAAGCCATGAATAAGCAATTCGTTCATATATAAGTTATGAACTAAGGAAGAACTAGTAAGAACTTGTCATATGTTTACATTAATGAAGTTTGTATGATAAGAGGAAGTAAGGATGGTTGTTAGAAGACTAAAACCATGATAAATCATGTGAAGTGAAATCATAAGTATAAAAGTTATAAACTCATGATGAATAAGTAAGAACTTATCATGTATATAAGTTAAAGAAATATGTATGTTAAGATGTTAGTATGATGGAAAGAATCCATTTGAAACGATGAACAAATCATAAGTAACGAAGTTATGGCGAAATTCACGAGTTCTGTATCGCCCCAAAATTCGGTCTATTTTCACATCCGAATTCCGTACGCCACGATCCCATCTTCTTCCAAACATACATCATTATATAGCTAAATATAACAGCATACATCCTCAAATCCTAGGTTCTAAAACCTTATAACCTCTTCCATTACAAATAATGATAAGTACATTATTCTTTACGTCTTGTACAAGTTACTTTTATCCGCCACCAAGGATACATAATTATTCATTAAACTATTCTATAGTTTAATTCTATCATTCTATATTACAAGTCTTCACTTGATCTTCACGCTCATTCATATAATGAATGGTACTTCTTATGGATACCGATCAACTTGATCTTTACTGGATCCTTAAATTCTTCTAACATCGTTCGCTGAAAATGTTTTTATTTTAAGCAAGTGTGAGCATTCAATTGCTCAGCAAGTCATAACAGTTGAACAAACAACTTTAAGAATTTAAACATTCTTTTAAGACTTCAATAACCAAACAAAGGTTATGAAGCAGTTTGAATAATAAAAATAATCTTGATTCTTATCATTTTAAAACATTAGTCACATTCACTTTGAAATACTTTCATTCTCTACTCTCTTTCATACACATTCTATCTGGATAGAACCAATAGCATAGACTTAACAATAACGGTTCATATATAAATAGAACATTCTCATATTGAACAGTTCAATCATGGAACAGTTCATCTCATAGAAACACCAAAGTGTTCAAATTGTGGCACAAGGCCTCATACATTCTAACACTTTGTACAAATATCACACATTTGCACATAGACAAAACTTCTCAAGTTCAACATCTGAGAAGTTTTAGAAACTAACATTCATTTAAAATATGAATGAAGTTAGGAGACATGCCTTACGCACAGCTACAACTTATAGTTTACGTTGAACTGCTCATTCCAATTCATATGTAACACATAAGGAAATAACACATACGCCAATTAGTCATATACTTAACTTTATGCATTGGTTTACTTAACTTTACTTCTTAGGGTTCGCGTTCTTACAATCTAAGTTTACGCGATTAACTTCCTTTACTGGTTAAAGATTTCATGATATACGGAGATGTCTTCTTAATACGTTCATCATCTTTGATGATTTACATTCTTATCTTCTTCTTATAACTCTCCTAGGACTTAGCACACATCGTGTCTCTGCTAGTAGTCCATATGGTACTCTGAGTGGTTTCCCACAAACAACCAACAAACAAGTCCCCGTCTCATCTACACTACCCACACAGTGAGTTGGATCAGTTATTAGTTTCATATATACCTTCGCTCTCTGAAGGAATTGTTTAGCCCAGCTCCCATATGTCAACCATCAAAGGTTAAAATTGTACTACAACCTAATTTATCTTAACTTATCCGAACTATTATACTATAATGTTCGTTAAGTCAATTTCTTATTCATTATGGCTTTCTGGCAACTAAATGCCATACCTCAGGATTTCTTCTTATCGTTCCCTACGGTTTTCTTGATAATTCATATCTTACTTACTACTTTCATCAACGTCTAAGTCATACAACCAATGTATACTTGGAACGTTCGCACGACGTGAATACGATTCACGAGAATCGTTTACGTATTCAAAGTTTATGTTGTTCATCCCTTAATCTCTCATTCAACCTTTATCTAAGGTTTTAATCACTTTCATTCATTACTATTACCTGAACCCCATGTTCAATGTTCTTTCTTAATGTCAAAACCATACGGTTCGTTGTATGATAAGACCGATCGTTCATCGCAACAACGTTGCATTCACAACGTCTATACGCTTTACATTCATATCCCATTACCATGCCATAACATTGAAATGTTATACATTACCATCGTCACTCAACATCTAAGGAATCACAAACATAGTAATCCCCCACGTTCATTTCATTGCGACTACGGTCCCCGAATATCGATTTCGTAACCCGCGTCTAAATTCTTTGTCTTTTAATCTCGTTTAATCTTTTCATTCAACCTTTATCAAAGGTTTAATACACTTGATTAAGTGTTACATTAGTTGAACTACATGTTCATATTTCTTTCTTGCACATCTCCCAGTAATTGAGCACTTAAAAGCTCATTCTCGGCTTTTTTCTCGCACCAGTAGCCGGTGGCCCGGGTCCTTCCTTTACCTCGTCTTTTGCGGCGCCACTGCAGGTGTCAAATCGCCGAGGTCAATTTGCCATGCTGTGCCACTCTTCTCTATTTCTCACGTTGTGGCGCCACTCGTGATGGTGATGGCACGGGCCTCATATTGCAGCCTTTACTCCTAAGGCTTGATGGCATACCGAGCACAAAACCTAGAAATTTTTTCTAAGTCTTAGAAATTTCTTAAGACGCTTACTTCCCGATTCCAAAACTTATTCGTTATAACTAAGAACGAGGTCGTTCCAAAGCCATTCTTTTCCTTATCTTACGTACTTCTATTACCCATGGACAGAACTTCATTCTGAATGAGTTAATATGCCATTCAATTGGCTTAATCTTCGCTCTTCGTTCATTTTACATTTTTAACACTCTTCGTTTGTTCGTCCGTAATTCGGTCATTCGAACTCGGAATTTGTTCGTGCTTGAGTCCATGACTTACATTTTCTACGTTCTCTTAATTCTTATAAAACCCTACACATTTGGGTTCATTTACATACTTTCTATTTCTCGTCCATCTTTTACGAATTTTTGCCATAACTTCGTTATAGCTCGGTTTTAATCCGTTCTTTATGAACGTTTCTACCGTTCCTAACCAAGAAATAAGCATCTAACTTATACGCGATGGTTTTAAACTTGTCAATCAACAATAATTATCCTATGATGGTTTTAAATTTGTCCATCAACAATGTTTTTCACGTTCTACGCGTGTTCATCGCGTTCTTCGTTCGTTCTTAATTTTTAATCGATATTTAGATTTTCAAAATCCTAAAAAAATGATTTAAGCTTCCTATTTATAGAAAACCAAGGCTAGGCGTATTTTAGTTATTTCACCCTCCAAACCTCCGTACTATTCATGACTTAAGCACTAAGTTTACTTACTCCTTAAGTTTACTTAGCCCTTACGTTTACTTAGTCCTTAAGTTTACTTAGCCCTTACATTTAGTATTTTCACCTCCTTAGTTAACCTCCTCACTATTCACGAAACTTATCCTGTAAGTTTTGTGGTTTCGTCTTTCGGGTTTTGTCCGATAGTTTAAAAAACTGCGATTCTTGGAATCCAAATATTTTTGGATATTTCGTCTTTCCTTTACCGATTAACTTTTACGTATTCTTCGGATTTTCGAAAAACTAAAAATTACTTTTCGACACTAATCATTTTCCTTCACGTTTTTCCCAAACGTATCTAAACGACTGAAAAGTACATAACAGTACTTTTTGTCAATTTTATTTCGTTCGATTTCTGCACGTTTTTCAAGAAAAACTTTTATCGGCTTACTTAATATTTCACGATATATTATCGTCAAATCTTTCAACGGAATGTCATTTTGACATACCAAACTCTCGAAAAGGCTTAGGTTATTCAAACTCTAACCCTTAGGGTTTCGTTGGGTGAATAGTGCCTATTTTGTCTTTTCCCTGGAAATATTTTGTTCCCAGAAAATTTTTATTTTTTTCTTGAAAATTCTTACTCGTTCAGTCTAGCTCATAGCCTGAATCCTCCCGATTTATAGTCATCCTAGGTTCAAGAACGATTAATAAACACATAGCACAAAATAGTATTTAATAAAAATTCATTTTATTAATAACTAATTTTTTAAATCTTAAATTCTGGACAATCCGATTTTTCGGGTTGTCACATTCTTCCCTCCTTATAAAATTTTCGTCCTCGAAATTTCTAAAACCACACCCATACCCAGGTGCCTACAATCTTTAGCAAAGGTTTAATCTCAATTCATCCTTCTCACAAGGATCATCTGTTGACATAATCGTCATTAGTTAAACCTCACGCTTAACTATACTTTCAATATTTCGGGTCCTCACATTCACCCCTTCTTCACAGAATTTTGTCCTTGAAATTTTAGCTTACCTTTCTTCTCAACTTCTCTTCAAAGAAGTTCTTATCTTTCCCCTACCCTTCACAACTTATCAAGAATCATGAAGTGAAAGGAATAAATAGGAACATAAGGATTTCTTTAAAACATTTCATACTTTTGCTGAGGGGTCAAATTAACCATGAACTCTTACAAGGTTTAACAATATTTCACTGTAAACCTTTCTTACACGATCAGTTTATAATCACAAACAAGGTAAACTACATCTTTCATACGTAGGCGATCAACCCATCGTATAACCCCATTTCAGGGTATGTTCACCTCAGACTTAATCATTAGATTCCGCACCAAAATAATTTGGTTTGGCATAACTCTTCAAAGAAAGCTCGATTTTCTTTTAATCATGACATACCACTCGTCTTAACTAAATCAAGTAGCTTAGACCATACCAATAAATTGGACATCAACTTGAAACATTCGTCTAGTCAAATCAATTAACATCGACTACTTCTTTAAATTCTTTCGCAATACATCAAAACGTTTTATGACATCATGATACCGTACTTTTCACAGTACGTTGAGGACTTCATCAATATACATTATACCATAGCTGGTTGTTGATCCTAAGATCAAATCCAACACCAGGTTGAATTACATTAATAACTCCATCCTTTTAACATCGTGGCATCAAATGCACTAATGATATAAAATTCATTTTGATATTTCAAATCAATTTTTGTCTAGTCAAAACAATTAGCATAGACATACCAAGAATAGCTCTTTTAAAATCCATTGGTTCCAAAAGTTGAACCAATTCTTTCCTTGTCAAAACGCCCACATCAGCACGATTTCAATAAACTTTGAAATCTAGCATAACTAGATGACTTGGAATATCCTATTCTCCATCTTCCTTCATTGTCTTACTTGCTACAATACTTAATCTTCTCTAGCACATTCAATGCTAAGTCTACTGAAAATAACTTGTTTCCAGTCTACACATTCCTATACCTTAGTACAGTCCATCAACTTACCACACCTTATGAGTTCAGAAACTTTCGAAATAATATGAGTTTAAGAACTATCCCAGTCAGACCATAGGCGTCCATTCGCTGAGAAGTTCAAAAACATACCATAAAATTATGAGTCACGAACTTAACATAAATATGAGTTTCAAGAACTCGCACCTACTTTATCGTTCTCTACCTATCAAAGTATATACATGAGAAAAGATTCACCTTCTCGTTATATACATCTTGACAGCGCGACCAATTCCAATCATTATCACTATAATAAGTTAAGCAGTTGTTAGACCAAGCACAAATCTCTGCCCATAACAAAGGTTCATACAATTCAACTATCACATGAGTCCTCAATTGAAATTGTACAACTTTTAAATTTTCTCTTTACTTAATATGAATTTTCTTTAATTCGTATACTATCCTTTACAACTCAATCTGAGTTCTTCTTCCCGTACTACTTCGTAGTACAATTCATTTATAGCATTAGCTACAAATCATCCGTCGTTTAACAACTCATCTGTTACTACGCTTTACTATGATCACGTGGTGATCTTCTTCCCTAATCGTTTAACTCAACGATTTTCTTAACCTTCTCTCTACGATTATAGCCTTAGGTACTCATACCTAAGATTTATAATCTATCAGCTCTGATACCACTTTGTAACGCCCCAAAATCCAGTCTATTTTCACATCCGGATTCCGTACGTCACGATCCCATCTTCTTCCAAACATACATCATTATATAGCTAAATATAACAACATATGTGACGCACCCAAAATAGGTATACATCACCCATCTTGAGTCGCCAAATATATGGTACTGAAATCAAATACAAACTTCTTTAATACAACTGTCGTGTAAAAATACGACAAAACATAGCTGAGTTTTTAAAACAAATATTGTCTTCTAGAAAATATCCACACTCAATGAAGTCCTCATTACAATTATTATCAGACTATTTCAGAGAATAGAGAGGACTACTACAACCACTTATCCTGGACCATCACTCCATTCCCCGACTCATCCCAGCTATATTCTCATTTCCTGAAGAGAACAATGAAAGAAAAGGGTGAGCTCAACTAGCCCAGTAAAAAATATTATGACTAAGATAATGCAGAATAAATTATCATTAGCCTTCAATAGTATAATAACTGATAGAATATATTAGACAACAAGTTTTAGATCAACAACTGCAGCGGAACAAGCAATCCATTAGAAGAGTCAAGTAGAGCATGATATCTACTATCTTCTATGATTTAAAAAGTTTTTCATCAAATTTATCGCTAAGACTCAGCTTAATAAATAAACCACATCATCGAATCATCCTTGCACTACGGGCCAAGGATATTCATGTAATCATCAATGGTCATGATTATACCGAATAATCCCTGGTCATAATCATACCAACAACTGTCCATCAATGCACTACAGGCCAATGAGGACTTTTACCACATCATTTGTAACATTACGGGTCATGATTATATTGAATGATCCCTGGTCATAATCATACCAATCAACAGTCCATCTATGCACGTAAGCCAAAGATGACTTTCATCACAATATAAGCATGAAGATGATGGCAATGATATAAGCATTAATCAAACGGAATCAAGGATAAATATTAAAGACTTTAAATTTATCCAGAGTTTAAAAATATCCAAATTGTCAACATGATACTGCTTTGTAGAGTAAAATTCAAGAATAATATTCATGTACCAAAAATAATTTGGATAGAAATGAAATATATTTTTCGGGTAAATAGTACCCCATGAATAGTAACCTATGAATAGTACTTCGGGAATAGTACCTCGTGAATAGTACCCCGACATGAAAAGTACCCCAAATACCTAAGAGAATAATATTCGGGTGAATAGTAATTGGGTGAATAGTAACTCATGAATAGTACCCCGGCAAGAAAAGTGCCCCGAATACCTGAGTGAATAATATTTGAGTGAATAGTAACCGGGTGAATAGTAACCCATAAATAGTAACTCATGAATAGTATTCCATCATGAAAAGATCAATAATTATCAAGAAAACTCAGAATAATATTTCCATGAAAAGATACTGGATGAAGCTCAAATATCAAGGATATTCTACTAATTTCATGGAGTATAGAAGCCAAAACTTCAACAAAATGAGTATAAAACTCAAAATCTGAAACGAAGTAATATTACTTACATACTACAGAGTATGGAAGAAAATATTATTTCAAGCGAATATTGAACAAAAATAACATCCCTTGAACGAAAATAATATTCCAACGATTATTTAACGAAGATAATATTCCTACGAATATTGAATCGAAGATAATATTCTTTATGAATATTGAACGAAATAATATTCATACGAATATGAAAAATAATATCTCTTTAGAATATGAAATAAATAATACCCTTACCTCGTAAGAAAGACGGATATTTGAGCAAAGAAGAAGTAGCGACTACTCTTCTTTTCTTCTTTCTCTCTATATAGCTTCTCTCTCTATAATTGCTCTTGCGAGTCTTAGTGAATTGGTGAGAATGAATGAAGAATGAGCTTCTATTTATAGAAAAATATAGTTTCAATAATTACACGTTTTGGGGCTCAAAATATTACAGTATAATACCTTCATCTTTTCCTTCATTTTTAATTTAGTCCTGCAAGTATTATCAAACTTTCACCACCTCCCCAATTACTATATCATGTGAATTAATAGTACAATCATGTGACTCAATAGTTCTGTACATGTGAAAAAACTAATTACAGTATAATACCTTCATCTATACCTCCATTTTTAATTTAGTCATGCAAGTATTATCAATCTTGCACCACCTCCCCTAATAGTACATGCATGTGAATCAATAGTACATGCATGTGAACAAATATTTATAAGCATGTGAATTAATAGCAATTAATTGCTCAGTTATCTGATTAATTACCCGATTGGTCAATATAACTTCCAGACATCAATTATTATCGAAATAAATGTCGATTTCCACTAACACTAATAATCCCAACACAATGGAACTATCAATTTCATCTTTAATAAACACAAACTTATTCATCATTAATATTATAACTTATAATATTTAACAACCAGGTCGTTTTCAAGAAAGAGGGGGCTTTCCGATAAGTATTTCTCCCTATTGATGCGCAATTAGGTGACCAAACCTCTCCTTGACAGAACTTCTAGACATTGTCAATATTGCAAATAATAATATGAATAACTTTGTTGTCTCAATTATTGATTTAATAATATAAAATATTGATACCGTGAGAATAATTGAATCAATAATATGAGAGATATGATGCAGCAATTACTGTAGCAATAATTGAGTATAACTAAGTGATTTCTCAAGTAAGCATCAATAATTAATACCATGTGGTACTATGCAACCACGCCAGACATTCATTTACTTTTACTACTACAGTAGTTCAACAGCTTTAACAATAAAACTTTCGCCGTTATTTTTATAAAGATAATTTCACATCGCTTTCTAACTAAACAATAATTCCGTTATGGGGTCCACTAATGATTATGCCATCGCATTTAATATTCCTGTTAAAACGAATATTCCTCGACTAATCGAATATTTTATATCAACTTGCTTACTTTGCAAAATTTTCACATATCACCCTTAACTTTAACCTTTTATCAATTTAACTATTTACAAAAAAAATAATAATTATAAGAAAATTGAATACTTTCATTTCATAAAATTCGGGGTCTTACAATCTCCCATCCTTATGGAATTTCGCCCTCGAAATTTACGTACGTAACTGGTATGCCAAAGAGGTGAGGATACCTCGTCAGATTCTAACTCTTGAGGTATAACCTTTGAGTGTCGAATATGATTCTTCTTATCCACGATTTTAACACGTATCTCCTCATACGTTAAATCTTTGGCTATCTCATCTAGTTCCAATTCAATAATGTGGTTCGGGTCATCCACATATTTACATAACATCGATACGTAAAAAAACGTTATGAACACGCGACATACTTAGTGGTAAGGCGAGTCTATAGGCCACAATTCTTACTCGATCGAGGATTTCAAATAGACTAATAAAATTGAGGGTTAATATTTCCTCTTTTCATCGACTCTTGCTTCTAGAATAACGCCTTCTTGAACCTTCTTCTTCGTATTCATCAGCTCCGGGTCTGTAGCTTGAATGGATTTTAACTTTATTGATTAAAGTCAATTCTACTCGTATATTTGATATCACTACATGGGTCCTTAGAGTCTTTAACTCTATCTTCATCATTTGTAAGTTATACGAAATGGGTTTTTGTGTTAACAACGTCGCACTCGTAAACGCATAAGATTTTCTACTCAATGCATCAGCTACCACGTTCGCTTTTTCCACGATAATATTGAATGGTATGGTCATAATCTTCAACAGTTCGAGCCAACGTCTTTGGCGCATAATACGTTCATTCTAGGTGAAGAAATATTGAAGGGTTTTAGAAATGGGTTTTGTACTAGGGTCAATACAAAATTTGATTTCACGTTCTAGGGGTAGGCTAAGAAGTCTTCAGGAATACGTCAAAAAATTTATTAACAATAGAAATATCATTCAAAACTGTGACTCTTATCCCAATACCTGGATAGAACGTCACATTGATACCTATCAACTTGCCACCGTTATTCACGGCTTCCCCTACAGAAAGTCTGGCTTCGGTGCATTCCACACAAGGAAGTCAACAACAAAAGGATCGGGGCTCTTTACTTATGGCTTGATATGACAGCGATTAACTTTAGTGGTTTGGTTGTTGAATTCGCATAACAGGTTGGTTAGGAATATGAAAGCTAACAACCTTACGAAAATAATTAATTTTAGCATGATGAGTAGTTAACCAATCGATTCCTAAAATCACATCAAGGGCAAGTATTTTCAAAGAGATAAGATCGACAGTAACGTGTGTCGATTTGAATCAACAAGATTTATAAACAAGGAGGTAACGAAGGTTTCTACTAACAAAGTTTCAACCAATAAGTCAAAGTCTAACTTCTTTGGGGTCAAATTTAAACGTTGAGCGCAAGCAAGAGAGAGATAAAAGAATGGGTAGAATCCAGATCTAATAAGGTATAGACTTCAGCAAGAATTTATAATTAACTAACCCGTGCTAACTTCGTCGGGTTACTCGCTTTTTGAGAAGTCACGAAAAACGCTTCTTCCTAAAACCACCGACTTTTGTTTTTGTCCAGATCCGCCTTTGGTGCCACCGTCCCACTAGACTTGATTTCACTACAGACACAAAATCGAGCTATGTGACCGCTTTTTCCATAACTAAAACATACCTTGGAAGGTCAGTGAACAGCTTGGACTTATGTGTCCCTCCTCTCCGCATCTACAAAGATCTAACCGGCGGTCGCTTTCCTCCCCTAGAATTTGTTGTCGGTGTGTTGGTGCAGCCGCCACGCCTTCCCATCATCGTTAAATCTTCTCTTCTTGAATTTTCCACTTCTATTATCTTGGCCATGATTACCACCGGTGGTTACCATTCTTGGTATGATAATTTCCCCACGATGGTTATCATTGTTCGATGGCCGTTGCCACCGATATTTATTATTATCGTGTTGTTGGTCGTTGCCTTTTGGTTGTCTTTGACTCATTATCGCGCTCCCAATAATCGAGCCCTATTCACAACATCTGAATATAAACAAAGTTTGTGAAAAAAGAAGTATTGACGTATATCGGGTTTCAAACCTCTTAGAAACATTCGCGTCATTCGCTCCTCATTATCAACCAAATGGGATGCAAACCGGGATAACTCCGTAAATTTAGCCTCGTATTGCGACACAGTCATATTGTTTTGCTCCAACTTGATGAATTCCACCTCCTTCATGTGATGAATACTTTCGGGAAAGTACTTATCGTTGAACAACTCTTGGAACTTCTCCCAAGACATCTTGAGTGCGTTAGGCTGGGTACGCTTTACAGATTCCCACCAATAATCTGCCTCTTCACGCAACATAAAGGTGGCGAAGGGAACCTTTTGCTCCTCTGAGCATTCCAAGACATCAAATATCTTGGTGATTTGCTTTATCCACGTCTCCGCCTTAAGTGGTTCTAGCTTTCCCAAAAACTCCGTGGTCCCAACTCCTTGAATCGCTTAGCGCTTTACCATCCGAGAGTTGCCAGTGTTTCCACCGCATTTTGAATAGGAGTCTCTCTCGCCTGGTGTTGCATAAATTGCATAAAGCCTCTGAACATTCCATCATTCATCATCTGATCGGTGTTGTTGTTTACCTAAGGATTATTGTCTTCTTGTTGCACATTATCCTGGGTATTGATCGTTGGTGACTCAACGGTCTCATGTGCTTCATTGCTGATCTCAACATTTTCAGATGACATTTTCAAACACTTTCACAAAACAAGGGTTAATTAACATGTCACATATTATCCCTATACTCTGACCGACCAATTAAATACCAAATAAACCTAGGTAGGTCATACTAGAAAAGGAATTCCTCGTCTCTCCCCTCCTAGTTCTTATCTCACATCTCAGCCAGGGATCATATCCCTAAGCTTTGATACCAATTGTGACGCCCCCAAAATAGGTATACATCACCCATCTTGAGTCGCCAAATACATGGTACATAAATCAAATACAAACTTCTTTAATACAACTGTCATGTAAAAATACGACAAAACATAGCTGAGTTTTTAAAACAAATATTGTCTTCTAGAAAATATCCACACGCAATGAAGTCCTCATTACAATTATTATCACACTATGTCGCAGAATAGAGAGGACTACTACAGCTACTTATCCTGGACCATCACTCCATTCCCCAACTCGTCACAGTTATATTCTCATTTCCTGAAGAGAACAATTAAAGAAAAGTTTGAGCTCAACTAGCCCAGTAAGAAATATTATGACTAAGATAATGCAGAATAAATTATCATTAGCCTTCAACAGTATAACAACTGATAGAATATAATAGACAACAAGTTTTAGATCAACAACTGCAGCGGAACAAGCAATCCATTAGAAGAGTCAAGTAGAGCATGATATCTACTATCTTCTATGATTTAAAAAGTTTTTCATCAAATTTATCGCTGAGACTCAGCTTAATAAATAAACCACATCATCGAATCATCCTTGCACTACGGGCCAAGGATATTCATGTAATCATCAATGGTCATGATTATACCGAATAATCCCTGGTCATAATCATACCAACAACTGTCCATCAATGCACTACGGGCCAATGAGGACTTTTACCACATCATTTATAACATTACGGGTCATGATTACATGGAATGATCCCTAGTCATAATCATACCAATCAACAGTCCATCTATGCACGTAAGCCAAAGATGACTTTCATCACAATATAAGCATGAAGATGATGACAATGATATGAGAATTAATCAAACGAAATCAAATCAAACGAAATCAATGATAAATATTAAAGACTTTAAATTTATCCAGAGTTTAAAAATATCCAAATTGTCAACATGATACTACTTTGTAGAGAAAAATTCAAGAATAATATTCATGTACCAAAAATAATTTGGACAGAAAAGAAATATATTTTTTGGGTAAATAGTACCCCGTGAATAGTACCCTGTGAATAGTACTTCGTGAATAGTACCCCGACATGAAAAGTACCCCAAATATCCAAGTGAATAATATTCGGATGAATAGTAATTGGGTAAATAGTAACCCATTAATAGTAACTTGTGAATAGTACTTTGGCATGAAAAGTGCCCCGAATACCCGAGTGAATAATATTTGAGTGAATAGTAATCGGGTGAATAGTAACCCGTAAATAGTAACTCATGAATAGTATTCCGTCATAAAAAGATCAATAATTATCAAGAAAACTTAGAATAATATTTCCATGAAAAGATACTGGATGAAGCGCAAATATCAAGGATATTCTACTAATTTCATAGAGTATAGAAGTCAAAACTTCAACAAAATGAGTATAGAACTCAAAATCTGAAACGAAATAATATTACTTGCATACTACAAAGTATGGAAGAAAATATTATTTCAAGCGAATATTGAACAAAAATAACATCCCTTGAACGAAAATAATATTCCAACGAATATTTAACGAATATAATATTCCTACGAATATTGAACGAAGATAATATTCTTTATGAATATTTAACAAAAATAAATATTCATACAAATACGAAAAATAATATCTCTTCAGAATATGAAATAAATAATACCCCTTACCTCAGAAGAAGACTGGATACTGGAGTAGTGAAGTAGTAGACTACTCTTCTTCTTTCTCCCTATAGCTTCTCTCTCTATAGCTTCTCTCTCTATAATTGCTCTTGTGAGTCTTAGTGAATTGGTGAGAACGAAGGAAAAATGAGCTTCTATTTATAGGAAAATATAGTTTCGATAATTGCACATTTTGGGGCTCAAAATATTACAGTATAATACCTTCATCTTTTCCTTCATTTTTAATTTAGTCCTGTAAGTATTATCAAACTTCCACCACCTCCCCTAATAGTATATCATGTGAATCAATAGTACAATCATGTGACTCAATAGTTCTATACATGTGAAAAATGTGATGCCCCCAAATCCGGGTATCTTCCAACCCGACAGATGGTGCTACACGGTACTCATAATTGTACATTCATTCTATTGAAACGACATCAAAATGTGTATATCAACGACATTCTTATTCCATTAATAATATTACATCCCGTTCCCAGATTCTAAAACCATTACATTCTTTGTTCATCATACTATAATATATACAACTTACTAGTTTATTACAAGGTAAACTAATCGTTCATCTTCATCTTGCCTTTATCCTTGTCGGATCTGTGACGCCCCCAAATGGGTATCTTCCAACCCGACAGATAGTGCTACATAGTACTACCATTCATACATTCTTTCAATTGAAAAGTCTCAAAAGAACTAATATATCTTCTATATATTCAAAATAATATTACATTCCCCAGGTTCTTTATAACCCATTCGTTTGTTCTTGTCATAATATTCAATATATTACAGACATTCAACTATTCTATTACATAAGTAATTTAAGGGTTCGTCTTTGCCTTGCCCTTGTCTTTGCCTGAGCCTTCTATCCGCTTGATCTTAGCTGTGTTCATATGGTTCAAGCAAGAGTGAGCATGAATAGCTCAGCAAGTACTACAATTCTAATAAACAACATGCTTGAAACATAGAATTCATATATCTTCAGTAACTGAATAATAGTTACGAAGTACTATCGATAATTCAAAATAGCACTTCTTTTCATTCAAAATGTTTTCAACAACAATATTCAGTAAAATATCAACTAAAACTCAAGACTATGAGCAGTTCATAATTTCTTTTGAAAAGGATAACCCGACACTAAGTCCGTAAGTTCGGCATAGCTTACGAGCACTTCTGGGTGATCAGCCCATAGTAATCTATGTTGATCAACACTACATTCATTAAACATGTTTACGTTTAAGTTGTGGCAACCTCACGTGCCTGTCATTAAACGACAAAAACATTTTTAGCATACTCGGTCTTCGATTGAAAACCACACCAATATAACTCGGTAAACGTTAATCATGCTTGATAGATTCATAATATAAGTCTAGCCGAAAGAATTGGCTTTGACTTCATCATTCAAAACTTCATGCGAAAGAATACATGAATTACACAGCTTGTCCAGACCGAACTGGAACAAGGGTTAGAATACTTGCCTTCAGCGTCTGCTTACTGATAGGTCTCTAAGTCTCTACAATACATGATCATATAACGTACCACATTAGGTCATATATCATCAAGTATGTATACTATTATATCTTACCCTTCATCTCAATCTAAATCCTGACTTAGATCTGTTATTATGGGTTTCATCTTTTCATTACGCTTACTTTCAATTGATTATTAACACATAATTATAATACAATTAGGTGTCTAACAATGCCTTAACAATGTTATGCTAATACCTTAGTTCAATAATAATGGGTTCTCTTTCATTCTATATTTGTAATCATTCTTTCTCGTCCACTTCCTGTGGTTGGCGTTAAAACGCCACCCATTGCTTTTCAACTTCATTTTGCGCACATGAGTTAGTAGTACTAACATCCGGGCGGCGGCTGCGGCACCAAACATAACTCTTCATCTCGCGCTACGATGCAAGTTAGCAGTGTGCTTAGACACTGTATCGGTGTTGTGGCGCCACTCATTTGGCCTTGGGTTGGTGTCGCGGCGCCAACTCTGTGCCTTAGAAAATTTGCAGCTTTTATAAATTCGGCGAAACTCCCGTACGCATAACTTCTTCGTTATAAGTCCAAATTGGCTCGTTCAAAAGCCTACGGTTCACAATTTATATACTCTATGCATTCATACAAGAATTTTATCTATTTGACTTCGTTTGCTAAAATTTCACCTATTAGTTCATTTTTAACAAAAATAATAAACGTTCATGAACGTTCAACGCTCATTTCTTCGTTCTAAGTCGGAATTCGGTCATTTTTGAGTCCGCAACTCTATAATGCCAAATATGACTTGTCTCCATCGAAAACCAACATTTTTGACTTCAAACACAAAATACGACTTCCATTCCGAGAATTTCACGAATTCGACGACTATCGTCTAATCATGTGAATTCCGGCAAAACTTCATTCCTAATGATTCTAAATGGATTTTAACTAACATATGAACATTACAAGTTACTTATTACACCAACTTATTATCAAAGTAGGTTTTGACTTATTCTCATAAGTCAATGACTTATTTAACTTATGAACTATAAGTTCTCATGCCTATGACATACTATGAACTTAAGTCCATCAATCAATGTTCTCATACTATATTGAACATATTAGCATCATATGACAAACATATGATAAGTTCTTCATGATTCTATCAACTTATTAGAGTTCAAGTTACTTATTCAACTCATTCGGATTAAGTTCATTCATCAATAACTTATTATATGCTCTTATCAAATAATCCCCCTTCTCTATCAATCCTATCATAGAAGAGATAAAGATAATAGATATGAGTCTTACCCTTGAAGACTATTATTTCACTTCACTTTGGAAAATCTAGCAAAGGTTGAAGTATCTTATAAGTGCTTATGTGGCTTATTCTCTCTACCAAATAATTTGCTTATCTTGAGAGGAAATTGTTGGATGAAATAACAACTAATAAAAGAAATGAGGCTTGGTATTTATAGGCAACATAAAATTAGGGTAGAATGGACTTTAAGCCATCCACCTCCTTTAATCAACCTCCTCAACTAACCTCCTCAACCTCCACCTCCTTACTATTCCTTTCTTGTCTAGCACATCACTTGGTCACCACACAATTTTTTTGCCCATCAAGTCTACCCATTTCTCACTTGGTTTGCCCCATGGATCATGTCCAACTCATTGGGCTTTGTTAATTATCCTAGCTAATTCCTTGTTGGGCTTATACCTAAATAGATTGGACTTATGATTTATAAAACACTTGGGCTTGAGTATCACATTCTATTGGACTCCTCCCATTAGGCTAATAATCCTATAAGTCCATTACACTTAATTAAAAACTTAACATTCATACATCACGTATAATTCTTGTATGCTAACTCGTATATTAATTCATAATATACGTTATTTCATTCTTCACACATAATAGTATAATACATCATATTATACTTACGTTCATTACTTCGTACAATGCATACACATCATACAATTACAAATTCCTTTCCTTGATGCTTAATAAACCTAACGTTCCCAAATTAGGTCCATGTGCGAAATATTACGTTTTCCATACTTAGATTATTATTACATAATCGATATCACCTTGATATTATAACGTTACGTATTTCTCGGAAGTTCAAAAATAATTCCCGAGCAGAAATTGATGAATAGTGTTTTTCAGAAAATTTCTCGGAAAACTTTTATTTTCGTCTTAGAAATTCAAACACTTTAATTCATTCACGTAGTTAAAATACTACGACGTTCTGATGTTTCTAGGTTATAGAATGACATTCATTTATTCAACACAGAATAATAATAAATAATATTATTTTATTCATTATTAAAAGTATTTACAAAGGTTCGATTTTCTGGGGCGTTACAGGATCCCTCGGTTCGTTCGGTTTTAGCTACATTCATATGGTTCAAGCAAGAGTGAGCTTGTTACGACATGCTTCAAACATAGGAATCGTATATCTTCAATAACTGGATAATAGTTATGAAGTACTATTGATAATTTAAAATATCACTTATTTTTTTTCAAAACGTTTTACAATGACAATATTCAATAAAACATTAATTCTGGTCCAAGACCATGAGCATTTCATAATTTCTTTGAAAAGGACAACCCGACACTAAGTCCGTAAGTCCGGCATATCTTACGAGCACTTTTGGGTGATCAGCCTATAGTACTCTATGTTGATCAACACTACTTTCATTAAACGTGTGTACGTTTAAGTTGTGGCAACCTCACGTGCCCATTGAATAATCGATGAAAAATACATTTGTTTATTTATACTCATACTTACCTTGAATCCGTACCAACAATTGGCGTAGGATAGCGTTAGCAATTATATATTAAAAGACTTGTAAAGAAATCAATCTATCTTTCAAGAATAGTCTAGCCGAGCTAAAACTGGCATCGACCCTTTCGTAAAACAATTCATGCATCTCATAACATGAATCACTGAAAACCTGGCTAACACGAAGGTTAGACAAGAGATAAGAAAAACTTGCCTTCAGCGTCTGCTATAGTATAATAACTTTTCCTTTCATTCTTTACGGTCTCTACAACACATAGCCACATAATATACCACATTAGGTCATGAATGAACATACATGGTTCCTAATAAATCTTACCCTTCTTCTCAATCTAATCATGTATTAGATTTGTTATTATTTGTTCCGGCTTATCGTTATAACTTACATCATTCTTACCAACTTTTTTTTCTTCTATGTCTTACTTGGATTTACTTTATTAATACAACTCGTTTCTAATTAATCATCCTTCTTCACAGCTTACTAACGTTATCACATTTATTAATCGAAACTCGATCGTTAAGTACACGTATTGCATACCGTTCACGTTCACATTCACATTCAATTGACTTATCTCCCACCTTTAGTATTATACTTAAGGTTTATAACATCCTTTAATGATGTTACATTAGGTTTAGCATTAATGTGATTCATTACCATTAACTTGTTTCTCCTTTATATTTATAACCTTTCCTCTCTGGGCTTCTCCTAATGCTGGTACTACGGCGTCAGCTTTCCTTCCTCACTCTACGCCGCGGCGCCACTCTTCAGTGGCTTTATGTTAGGTTTGTAATATTCATGAAGCAATCAAATTGCAAAAATAATGCGAAAGCGTGTAAAATCAAAGTTTAAAAAATTTACAAACCATATACCTGGATCACCCTTTATGCACAATTATTAATTAAACGAAAAGATAAAGAATAAATCATACCCTTGAAGATCGAGCTTCCTCAGGTACAAGTTCACCTCCAAATCCTTTCGCGTTCAATCTTGAATCCACCGGGTTTGGTTCCTTCCTTTGATCAACGTTAGCCACCCAAATGTATGGCCTCTAGAGGTGATCCACCAAGGAATAATAAGAATTCAAGAAGAAGGGGTATTAGCTCAAACCCTAGTTTTTCTATCTCTATAGAAAGGGTGTACTCTCCCAACAATTGGAATTATGTCGTATGTTGAAAAAGTCAACAACCCATACCACCCATAATAAGACTCCTCTTATTTATAGATGTGGGCAACCCATCTTAACAATTAAGGAATTGGGTTTTATTTAATTAATTAAATTCTTTTAATTAATTAATCTCCCTAATCTTATTAGGGATAATTAATTAAACTCCTTTAAATAATTTTCCTTCCTAATCCAATTAGGAATATTCGAGAGTACTTATATTAAATTAATTCCTAAACTCCTTTAGAAATTAAAATAATAATAATTGTAATAATATTAATAAGACTCCTCTTATTAATTTATATTTAATATTTCTAAAATATTAAATAATAAATATTAAGCTATTTAATTTATTCTATCACCATAGATTAAATTAAATATACTTAACATATATTATTACGATTATGCCATTAACTTCTTAAATAATTATTCTTCCTTTTATGGTGTGACCCTTTAGGTTCTCCATATTAAACCTAGTTGTGAATAAATCAATTAGAACAATTCTAATCTTATTTAAATAAATAAATTAAACAATTAATTTATTTAAATAATATTTATTCTACAATAGGGATAAGCCCCCTAGCGATCAACGACTTTCCGGATAATATAGATTTCAACATTAATCATTAAAGAACCTTTGAGTAAATAGTTACTGTATAATTCAATCCTTCCACCATACAATGTCCCAATTAAATATAAGACATGAAATTACTTTGTCAAGTCTTATTTTTTTAATTATATGTATTTCGATCCTTAAATGCACAACTCCAAATAATGCAAATTAGAAACTCCTTTCTAATTTCATTACGCCTTAACCAAGGACTCTTGGGTTGTCATTTATCGAATCACATAGGACATTTCCTTCTTTTATTAGAAGTGGTAGATTCTTTATTGATCATACATTATCTCCATGTACAACTTATTATACCCAAGCATACCCTTTGATATACCCTAAGGGTCTTAAGGAATAAGTCAAAGTATAACTCATCATACACAAGATACTATGATGATCTCAAGTCCAAGGATTACTTGTACTACTATCACTACAGGAATTCCTATTGACAGGCAAATAAAACTCCATTAGGTATTCCTTAGCGAGCCACGTTCAGTGTATTTATTCTCTAATAAGCACCTATATACTTGCTTTAGTGTCTCCACATAAATGATCATGAGATCAATCATCCTCATCCAATGAGCAAGCAACGTATGTACCAATCTATCCGGATTCACTAATCCCCAATTTAGTAATCCAATGATTGGGAACTATTTTAGTTTTAAGCTTTCTAAGAATTTAGATCTCATTAGAATGATCATCATCATTATTCTAAAAGCATTGCTTAAAACTATGGGTTTATCACATATTATAAAACAGCATCATGTAGATAATTAAAAGCCTTTAATAAATTAATACTTTTTATTAATAAATGAATAAGATTGTTACAAAATATATGCTTTATCATCAAACATGATTGGCTTGTGTGCATATTACTTTCAATCTCCCACTTGCACTAAAGCCAATCGCCATGGTATCTTATACTCTTTTTCTCTAAGTGACGATTATCCTGCTGTTGGATAAGCTTTAGTTAATGGATATGTAATGTTGTTCATGAGAGTCCACTATCTCTATAGTGATTTCCCATCTTTCAATGATTCTAATAATCAAATGAAAGTGCCACAACACATGTTTAGATCCAAGATGAGACTTAGGAACTATTCCTAGTTACAGAATGAACTTTTAATCCAAACAATCAACTTGCGACTTCATTTATAGCTATATACTTTGTCTTTATCACTAAACCAAAGAACTCTTTCTTTGTTTGGAACCTTTCCAATTCACTGCACCACTGTTCAAGGTAACACTTTACCTTAAAGTGGATTTTTCTGTCGTCTTGGTCTGTCTGAAAAACTTGAGTCTGTTAAGCCCTCTAGTTTTAATTCAGACCCACCATGTATGCTCACATCCTTAGTGCCGGTTAAGAACTTTAAGATGTTTTTCACTGTCTTACAGTGATCTTCTCCAGAATATGACTGATCAACATCAGGTCTCGTACATTTCATTGCATACATGATTGTCACTCATGCGATCTCTCTTCTTTGGAGTCTATGGGGACTATTAAGAGAGATACACTCTATAGCTCATCGACATGAGACATCTCTTGGAGTTTGCCATGCTAAATGACTTTAGCATCAAATGAATATACGTTCCTTGGGTTAAGTCGAGCATCCTCTTAAATCTATCTATATAGATTTATATCCCCAATTAAGATACTCTTCCAAATCATTCATGGAGGAATGTTTAGACAACTTTATCTTTACTGATTGTAGCATTGGTATGTCATTCCTTATCCGTAGTATATCAACATATAATATTAGGAATGTCACGACGCTCCCACTGACCCTTTTGTACACACTAGAAGTCTTACCTCATCGAATGTAACTCGGATCATCATCTTCTATGATCGTACCTCATCATCATCATCCATGATGAATCCATACCTCCTAGGTAACTTCTGGTACTATTCCGGACTTACGATTCTGGTTGTGGTACAACAGTCTCATCTCTACGAGTTCCTCTTATTTGACTTATAGTGTTTTGTGGTTCTTGAACTCTTCAAGATCTATTATCCTCCCACTAGCCCTTCAATGATAAACGCCTTTATCTTAGAAGGCGCGTGTTCGTAACAAACACCTTTTGCTAAGTAGAATTATAGAACATATACCCTAAACTTACTTTAGGATGTCCCACAAATCGACACTTGTCAAAACTTGTCCCAAGCTTATCCTTTTGAAACCTTTTCACATAAGTTGGAACCCTTATCTTAACATACTTAAGATTAGGAATCCTCCCCGTCCATAACTTTTATGGAGTCTTGGGGCGGATTTTGAGGTTACCATTTTCGTGAGATGTCACAGACCATTTCTAGGACATTATTCCGTAAGGATCTTTGGAATGTCAAGAAAATCATTATGGACCGCACCATGTCCAACAAGGTACGATTTTTCATTCAGATACATCAATCAATTATTGCATATCAGGATGTGTCCATTATGAGAAAACTATTTGAGATGATCTAGAAACTTATTGCATAAGTATTTATCCCTTGATCTAATCAAAGAATCTTAATACTTTGCCAATTTGTTTCACTTCTGAATTCTTTGAACCTTTCAAATAATTCACACTTGTATTTTAGCAAATATACACATTCAACTCTTTGAATGATCATCTCATTTTCTTATACTAATTTGTTCAATATGCAAAATTATTTTCATGTAAGTCAAGTATACAAAATTTATTAAGTAATATTCCAGTTCTATACAAAACATTATTATTATAAATAGAACAACAATTGTTCTTAATTATAATACCAAAGTTTTCATTGTCCAACAATAAAATGGAAATAATATTTTAACAAGAACTGGAATACAATAACAACTTATTGACTTAATAGATTTGCCCGTAAGCGATGCTAAACTATAAGTTTCTATAGCTAATGCAAAGAACCTTTGCTTCATTTTCCATACATAGGATTACTTATCTTTGTTTAACTTTCTACTTACCTTGATCCTTCATAAATCTATATTTATGATAACCAAAGTCGGTATCCAATACCCAAGTAGAACCTTGACTTAAAGAAAATTTTATTTTAAATCATGAACAAATTTGTATTTATAACCAAACTTCACTAAGCTTCTTTGGTTAGCATCTGCAAGATACTTCTCGCAGCTTTCTTTCCGATTATCCGGGCTTATTGCGGTGGAAGCAAACTCCTTTGCTATCCGTATCAGTTTTGTTCTTATTATCCTTTGTTTACGCTTTTCTCTTTACCTTCTTTGAATCGTTCTTCTTTTCAGAATATCCTTTGGCCCCTACCAGTAAGACATGGTCTTTCTTGGTTGGAAAGTGACTCTCAATATTTTTCAACATGTTAAGCAAATCAGCAAAGCTGATATCTAGCTTGTTCATATGAAAAATTCACAACAATTGTGAAAGGATTCCGGGAGTGAGTGCAAGATCAAATCTTGGCTCAACTCTCCATCCATGACAAAACCAGTTGTCCTAATTGATCAATCAAATTGATTATGTTAAGAACTTTTTATGCATCTTTATAGTGCCATTGGCCATTCTAGATCGGAAGAGCTCCTTAGATATCTCGATATCTATCGGTCCTACTTTCCTCACCATCAACTACTTGATGTGCGGGAATATAGTAGGAGCATCCATAATTTCATCTTGTGCGTGAAGCTCGTTACTCATGGATGCGAGCATGATGCATTGAGCCAATCAGTGCATCATCTCTTGCCACTTTCTAAAAGTAGCAATCTCTTCCTCGGAGGCATTATCGCGCAACCATTGCAGGGATAGGCGTATTTAGGACATAAGATAGCTTTTCAGCTATGAGAACTATTCTCAAATTCCTTAACTTATCCGTTTAATTCGGTCTGGTTAATTTAGTATCTAATATGCTTCGCAGTGATAGTAATTTTAGACATCGTAAAATTCTATAAATGAATTTGTAATCAACAACATTTTAACATACATTCTTTTATTAATTACCAAAATAAATTAGGTCTTGTTTTAAATTGGTATCTCCCACTATTTTCTTCAAACTATATTACCCTCACTTATATAGTTCGGCAAAATCTAATTAAAGATTTGCTAGTGAGAATAAGGATCCCATTTCAAATGTATATAGCCTTGTGGTGACACAACAAACTATATATAAATAAATAGGTAGACAACTTTTGTCAATTACATCAACTATGCAACTCCTTGTATTTTGCCTCTTACATTATTTTGATCAAGTGGTGGCACATCCGAATCAAAATTATCTAAGTTAAGTCCGACCTAGCACTCCATATATTCAAAAAAAAAAATCATCCTTGTGGTGACACAACAAAACAATATTGTTCAATTTTCTTTATAAGCATCAAATGTGATAAATTAACATCTTAAATACTTAATACTTGCCTTGTGGTGACACAACAAACTCATATTAAATATTTAATACTCTATTAATTTTATCATGCTAGAAAGCGACGTTCGATATTCCAAATATCTTTGAACGCTTAGGACTTAATATAAAAATTGAGGGTTTGTTATTAATTTATCTCATCTTGTTTAGCGGCATGTATATATATATATAAATACGCGTCGTATTAATAAACATGCGAAGCATGTTTGCATAATATATAATATATATAGTATAAGCATGCACATATAGAATACTATATTCTACCCTTGGATTGATTATGGACTTTTATTCTAGTTTGGTTCACTAGAGCCACCAAGTGAACCAAAAGGTCAAACCCTAGGGTGTGCAAGAAATAATATTTAAATATAACTATTACATTTAAACCCTGCTCCATTACAAACGGGTCTTCAAGCGCTCCTTGCTCCTTGATCTCCAATTTTTCAAAATTAATTCTAACTATCCCTATTACAAAACTATTTTAAAATAAATAGAAGCCTTGATCGTGATCGAGGGAAGTACATAGGAGGGAGATAGAATTTACATTAAGAAAAATTAGAGAAGACGAGGTACGCAGACCCCATTTAATAAAACTCATTCATGCATCCAACTAAAATAAAATCCAATCACATTGGTCAATAGTCCATAATCAATCCCATTTATTATCATACACATCATCATATGCATCAATAAATAACATTCATCCTATGAATAATAAACATTTAATATATATATTGTTATCATTTAATGGGCAAATTTAGTTAGTATAAAATCTAATTTTGAATCAAAATAAACTCCTTTATTTTAATCCAAATTTAAATCAAAATAAAACTATTTTATTTTAATTTATCCTATTTTGAATAAAATAAATTATTTTATTTTAATCAAAATCTTTAATCAAAATAAACTCCTTTATTTTAATTAATTATGGAATCCAATTCCATATATAAAAAATCTTTAATAAAATAAACTCTTTTATTTTAATTAATTATGGAATCCAATTCCATGTAAAAAAAATATTAAAGGAAACACGGATATTCTTTCCTATTCATAAATAAACTCCTTTATTTTGAATAATATGAAATCTTATTTCATATTTAAATAAACTCCTTTATTTAAGGAAATTAGGATTCTCTTTCCTATTCACAAATAAAATATTTTATTTTGAATAATATGAAATCTTATTTCATATCTAAACAAACTCCTTTATTTAAGGAAAGATGGATTTACTTCCTATTCACAAATAAACTCCTTTATTTTAGGAAAATAAAATTCAATTTCAACTCCAATTAGTTAGCATGGAATCCAATTCCAACTCTAATTAGTTAGCATGAAATTTAATTTTAAAATTAAAATAAACTCTTTTATTTTAATATTTAAAATAAACCTTTTATTTTAAAATTAAAATAAATATTATTATTTTAATTGTAAAATTATTTAAAATTAAAATAAAACTTTATATTTTAATATTAAAATAAACCTTTTATTTTAAAATTAAAATAAACTTTTATTTTAATTATATAATAATTAAGAATATATATATATATATATATATAACTATTATATATATATATATATAATTAATAACCGTACGCTATTTTTCTAAAAAAAAAACTGTTAACTAAATTATATTATATATATATAATATATATAAACTGTTAACATTCTTTTATTTTATAAAACCGTTGGCTTGTTGTGCTGCTTGAATTCCGTAGCTTTTTTTTTTTTTTAATTGCTTCCGTGCACTATTGCTAATGCCAAGCCTTTTCAAAATTCCGTGCCTTTTTTCGTGGACAGGAGCCTTGAAGATTTCCAGAAGAAAAGAAAAAAAAAATATTATATATATATATTCGGTGTTCCTTGTATAAAAAAAAATAAACAGTTTCGTTTTTTTTTTTTAAATAAATTTTATACAATAAAATTATGCCCAATTAAATTGTTCTAAACACATATCAATATACATATCAAATATGAACAATTAATAATTTGCATAAAGGTTTGGCTCTGATGCCACGGTTAGGTTTGTAATATTCATGAAGCAATCAAATTGCAAAAATAATGCGGAAGCGTGTAAAATCAGAGTTTAAAAAATTTACAAACCATATACCCGGATCACCCTTTATGCACAATTATTAATTAAACGAAAAGATAAAGAATAAATCATACCCTTGAAGATCGAGCTTCCTCAGGTACAAGTTCACCTCCAAATCCTTTCGCGTTCAATCTTGAATCCACCGGGTTTGGTTCCTTCCTTTGATCAACGTTAGCCACCCAAATGTATGGCCTCTAGAGGTGATCCACCAAGGAATAATAAGAATTCAAGAAGAAGGGGTATTGGCTCAAACCCTAGTTTTTCTATCTCTATAGAAAGGGTGTAGTCTCCCAACAATTGGAATTATGTCGTATGTTGAAAAATCCAACAACCCATACCACCCATAATAAGACTCTCTTATTTATAGATGTGGGCAACCCATCTTAACAATTAAGGAATTGGGTTTTATTTAATTAATTAAATTCTTTTAATTAATTAATCTCCTAATCTTATTAGGGATAATTAATTAAACTCCTTTAAATAATTTTCCTTCCTAATCCAATTAGGAATATTCGAGAGTACTTATATTAAATTAATTCCTAAACTCCTTTAGAAATTAAAATAATAATAATTGTAATAATATTAATAAGACTCCTCTTATTAATTTATATTTAATATTTCTAAAATATTAAATAATAAATATTAAGCTATTTAATTTATTCTATCACCATAGATTAAATTAAATATACTTAACATATTATTACGATTATGTCATTAACTTCTTAAATAATTATTCTTCCTTTTATGGTGTGACCCTTTAGGTTCTCCATATTAAACCTATTGTGAATAAATCAATTAGAACAATTCTAATCTTATTTAAATAAATAAATTAAATAATTAATTTATTTAAATAATATTTATTCTACATATAGGATAAGCCTCCCTAGCGATCAACGACTTTCCGGATAATATAGATTTCAACATTAATCATTAAAGAACCTTTGAGTAAATAGTTACCGTACAATTCAATCCTTCACCATACAATGTCCCAATTAAATATAAGACATGAAATTACCGTCGAGTCTTATTTTATTTAATTATATGTATTTCGATTCTTAAATGCACAACTCAAATAATGCAAATTAGAAACTCCTTTCTAATTTCATTCTCGCCTTAACCAAGGACTCTTGGGTTGTCATTTATCGAATCACATAGGACATTTCTTCTTTTATTAGAAGTGGTAGATTCTTTATTGATCATACATTATCTCCATGTACAACTTATTATACCCAAGCATACCCTTTGATATACCCTAAGGGTCTTAAGGAATAAGTCAAAATATAACTCATCATACACAAGATACTATGATGATCTCAAGTTCAAGGATTACTTGTACTACTATCACTACTGAGAATTTCTATTGACAGCAAATAAAACTCCATTAGGTATTCCTTAGCGAGCCACGCTCAATGTATTTATTCTCTAATAAGCACCTACATACTTGCTTTAGTGTCTCCACACAAATGATCATGAGATCAATCATCCTCATCCAATGAGCAAGCAACGTATGTACCAATCTATCCGGATTCACTAATCCCCAATTTAGTAATCCAATGATTGGGAACTATTTTAGTTTTAAGCTTTCTAAGAATTTAGATCTCATTAGAATGATCATCATCATTATTCTAAAAGCATTGCTTAAAACTATGGGTTTATCACATATTATAAAATAGCATCATGTAGATAATTAAAAGCCTTTAATAAATTAATACTTTTTATTAATAAATGAATAAGATTGTTACAAAGTATATGCTTTATCATCAAACATGATTGGCTTGTGTGCATATTACTTTCACTTTAAACAAGACTCGGCGCTGCGGCGCCAACTGCAGTTCAAAAGGCCGCGTTGTGGCACGAGACTTCAGTAGTTATCAGCCATTCTTGGCGCTACGGCACCACATATTTTGCCTTGACAAGCGCTGCGGCGCCAGTCCTCAACACCAGAAAAATTTGACAGTTAACTTTTTATGTGAGGTTCCCGGGCTCATAACTTCTTCGTTATATGTCCGAATTGGCTCGTTCAAGAGCCTACGGTTCACAAATTACATACTCTACATGTTCAAGTAAGAATTTTATCTATTTGACTTCGTTTACTCAAAATTCACCTATTGGTTCATTTTTAACAAAAATGATAAACGTTCGTGAACGTTCAACGCTCGTTTCTTCGTTCTAAGTCAAAATTTGGTCATTCTCGAGTCTGCAAATCTATAATGCCAAATAAGACTGGTCTCCATTGAAAACCAATATTTCCAAGCTCAATATCAAAATTCAACCTCCATTTCGAGAATTTTACGAATTTGACGATTATCGTCCAAACTCGTGAATTTCTCCTTAACTTCGTTTCTTGTGATTTTTTCATCGTTTCAAATGGATTCAATCCATCATACTAACATCTTCACATACATACTTCATTAACTTATAAACATGATAAGTAATTACTTGTTCTTTGTGAGTTTGTAACTTATAAAAGTATAAACTACTTACACTTTCATTTCTCATGACTTATAATGATTTATGTTTTCTAACCATCATTCTCACATCTCCTTATCATGCCATCTTATTAAGGTAAACATATGAGTAGTTCATATAAGCTCTTCATAAGTGCATAACTTAATTAAGTCCATTGATTAATCATTCTTATCATTCCTTAGCATACATGTTCTACAACTACATGTAACGATCGAGAAATTTGTAATTTGATTTAAATATTTATTGAATTAAATAAATATTTTTAATAATTTATTTATTGTGGTTAAATAAATAATTGATGAATTGTGGTGAATTAATTTAGTAAATAAATTGATTAATGTTAATTAAATTGTGTATTGATAATTTTATCTAAAGGGTTTAATTTAAGAAAATAATTAAATTAAATCAATTGTTTAATATGTAAGAAAATAATTAAATTAAATGAATTGTTAAATTTAATGGAAATAAATAAATTAAATAAAGTGATGTGTCTAATTTATTAATTAAATTAGATATATAATTATTTAATTATTTACTATAAGCATAATTGTAATAAGAATATAATAATTATAGTTCTAAGTTATTTAATGGGTTGCAAGTGTGACAATTGGAAACTATATAATATAAATAATACAAAAAATAATTTGATTTGGGGGAGTTTTGGTTTCTAAACAGGGCCTTGTGGCCTTTGGCTTATTTTAGCTGACGCAAACCTTTTGGCTTATTCAACTGACGTTAGTGGGAGTCAGTATATTTTCCTACACATCTTAGTTTTTTTTCTAAGGTTAGTGGTGAGTTGAGAGAGAAGAAAACATAGAGGGTTAGAGAGAATTTGAGTGTAATCTCTGCAAATTGTTGAGGGTTGAGGAAGGATTCTATCATTTTGCTGGTAGGAAATCAAGGTATAAACTATTTCCATTCTAACTTTTAGTTTCGGTATATATATATATATATATATATATATATATATATATATATATATATATATATATTCTATGTGATTAGAAATCACGTGAATTGTGATATGTATGTATGTTCATCTAGTTTTGCATAACTCTGTTAATTATCATGTATGAGAGTTGTTGAGTATCAAATTCGTGAAAATTGAATTGTAAGAAGAAAATGAAATAGCAGTATTTGTGTTCATATGTTATGGCCTTAGAAACTACCAGTAATAGTATAGTTTGATAATAATGTTAGGTGTTAGATAGTTTATGAATTGTGTATAAGTTAAGGTTACTCGATTTTGGGGAATAGTGTGTAAAGTGTATTGTATAAATAATTTATATTTATATCTTCCGCAATTAGTTATAGAATGATTGAACTGAATCCGTGGGGATTTGGGACTCGGATTTAGGGCTCTCACAAGAACCATCCAAACACTAGAGGATATGCTCAGAGCGTGTATTAAGGATTTCAAGGGAAATTGGGATGACCATCTGCCATTGGTGGAATTTGCTTATAATAATAGTTATCACGCAAGTATTGGCATATCGCTTTACGAAGCGTTATACGGCAGTAAATGCAGAACTCCATTATGTTGGGACAAAGTTGGTGAACGTTAGCTATTGGGTCCAGAATTGGTGCAACAGACTGTCGAAATAATCAAGGTTATTCGAGCAAGATTAATAGCTGCACAGGATAGACAGAAGAAATATGCTGATCAACATCAACAAAATCAGGAATTTGATGTCGGTAGTTATGTTTTCCTGAAAGTGTCTCTTTGGAAGGGAAAAATTAGGTTTGGCAAGAAGGGGAAATTGAGCCCTAGATTTATAGGATCTTTCGAAGTGCTTCGACGAGTTGGCGAAGTGGCGTACGAGGTAGCTTTACCTCCGGAGTTGGAGCATATTCATAATGTTTTCCATGTTTTGGTAGTGAGACTATATAAGCCTGACTATAAACATGTTATCGAATATGAGCCTTTACAGTTTGAGAAAGATTTATCATATGAAGAAGTCCCTGTTCAAATTTTTGACAGAAAAGAGCAAGTACTGAGGAATAAAGTGATACCTTCATTAAGGTAATCTGAGACACCACAATCTCAAGAAGTCAAGCTGGGGGAGCTTGAAAGCGTTATGATGAAGAATTATCCTCAATTGTTTGCTTGATTTTGTATAGCGATTCGGGGATGTAATCTTGTTAAGGAGAAGAAGAATGTAGCGAATAAATTTTTCGAGTTGTGATTACGGGGATGAATCCTTTTCGAGAGGGAAGGATGTAACGATCGAGAAATTTGTAATTTGATTTAAATATTTATTGAATTAAATAAATATTTTTAATTATTTATTTATTGTGGTTAAATAAATAATTGATGAATTATAGTGAATTAATTTAGTAAATAAATTGATTAATGTTAATTAAATTATGTATTGATAATTTTATCTCAAGAATTTAATTTAAGAAAATAATTAAATTAAATCAATTGTTTAATATGTAAGAAAATAATTAAATTAAATTAATTATTTAATTTAATAGAAATAAATAAATTAAATAAAGTGATGTGTCTAATTTATTAATTAAATTAGATATATAATTATTTAATTATTTACTATAAGCATAATTTTAATAAGAATATAATAATTATAGTTATAAGTTATTTAATGGGTTGCAAGTGTGACAATTGGAAACTATATAATATAAATAATATAATAATAATTTGATTTGGGAGAGTTTTGGTTGCCAAACAGGGGACTTATGGCCTTTGGCTTATTTTTAACTCGATGAAACCTTTTGACTTATTCAACCGACGTTAGTGGGAGTTCGATATATTTTCCTATGCATCTTATTTTTTCCTAAGGTTAGTGGTGAGTTGAGAGAAAGAAAACACATAGGGTTAGAGAGAATTTGAGTGTAATCTCTGCAAATTGTTGAGGGTTTAGGAAGGACTCTATCATCTTGCTGGTAGGAAATCAAGGTATAAACTATTTCCATTCTAACTTTTAGTTTCGGTATATATATATATATATATATATATATATATATATATATATTCTATGTGATTAGAAATCACGTGAATTGTGATATGTATGTATGTTCATCTAGTTTTGCATAACTTTGTTAATTATCATGTACAAGGGTTGTTGAGTATCAAATTCGTGAAAATTGAATTGTAAGAAGAAAATGAAATAGCAGTATTTATGTTCATATGTTATGGCCTTAGAAAGTACAAGTTTTATGGTCAATTTGTATATGAAACTATAAATTGAAGCTTGTATATGTTACCTCATTGAGATATGAGCATAACGTAATTTGAATGAGGTGATTTGGCCAAATAATGAATTCACAGTGATGATTTTTGGACAGACTATCAAAAATGGAGTTTTATGTGAAAAACATGAAAATTAAGAAATTTAAATAGTTCTATTTGTTGTTAAATTGTGCTAAGTGGTTGAATATGTTAGCAATCATGTTCTAATAGTTGTATAATTATTTTACATGATGTTATCACCATTTGATGGGTGAATTTTATGTTAGTTGGGCTAAAAATCGGCTCTTTTTGCTCAATGTCGTCTCAAGGTCTGTTCGAACACCGCACAGGCATTGCAAGAAAAGTGCCAAGGCAAAAAAAACAAAGTCAAATGCTCCGGTAAGCAATGCATACCGGTTCCAAGTTTAAGTGTGTGTATGAATCGCGCCACACCCTGAACTGTGATAGTGAGGTCTGCTTGTTTGCAGGTTAGGCTTAATGGACTTATATTAGTTTGATAAGCATGTTATTGATGTTGAGGCATAATATAAACTACAATAGCAGATTGTCATGCGTTATAATACAAAGTATGAAAGATTTTGAAGTGATTGTTAATTGAGTTATAAAATGAAACCAAATGAGATGTTTTCGAAAGATAGAGTTGAACGATTAAGTTATGTTGATCAATGTGTAATTTCAGAAGCGTTAAGTATGTTAGCTTACGTGGTTAGGTGCTAAGTTAGGGTTGTGACTTAAATGATGGTTTAAACCCTGAAGTTAATATTCGTGCGATTAATTGTTGTTGCGATTTTAATGATATATGTAGGATAATTGGAGATTATTTTCATTTATGTAGCTTACAATCAATGCAAGTTCTCTAACTCTACTTTTATATTTGTGAAAGTTTCTAAACCTTATCTCTTTACAATTGAGCAAGCCTTCGAACTTCATTCTTTTCATATCGAATGCAAGTTTCCATTCCTATATTATTGTTTTTCAAATAATTGAGCAAGCCTAATCTATTTTGCGTATGTTTGTACAAGCTTATGTAACCTAATTCGTTACATCGAGCGAGTTTTACTTTCCTAATTATTATTCAAAGCATATATTGTTCTAATACATTGGTTCAAGGGATATTGTTTTAACTCTTCCATAGCACTTTGCATGTATATCATGTTTATTCGATTATGTATATTATTGATATCCGATCTTTGACTTTGATAGCCTTGTACAGTTACATATTCTTGTGTTAAACCTTTATTGATGGAAATTGAGTAGTGTTCTAAAATTTCTAGAAACACTAATAAGCTAGTTCCAAACTAAACTTTCTTTAGTGCGGAAATTCTTAATTCAAACTGAGACGAACAAACCCTAACATAGGGGATTTTGTACGTGTAATGTTTAGATGTTTGTGCACAATACATGGTACAAAGGGCTGATCCCCCTAAGTACGTTAAGAAGGGTCCATATAGTCTAAATGTCTGTTAAGCTCGGGTAATAATACCTAAGTACCAGGGACATAGTTCGTGGTCTTAAGACCCTCAGATAATTAAAGTTCAAACTTGTTTACTATTTTGATTTGTAAAACAAGTTCCTTATTGTTTAGCTTTTGTTGTTACTCTCATGTTATTATCATTGCTACTTTCGATATCAGTGGGCATTTGTTTGCTCACTCTTGCAATTAACACTGCAGCTAAGGTTGAAAGAGTCGATGGGCCATCTACCACCAAAGGGA
Source organism: Panax quinquefolius (assembly GCA_020205615.1). Classification (NCBI taxonomy): domain Eukaryota; kingdom Viridiplantae; phylum Streptophyta; class Magnoliopsida; order Apiales; family Araliaceae; genus Panax; species Panax quinquefolius. Next base: position 91,842,727 of record CM035157.1, on the reverse strand, counting down.
AGGGCAAGATGCCTAAGAGTTGAAGAATTAATGAAGTTAATTTAAATGCTTCATGTTATAAGACTGGTTTAATTATATGATGTATTCCGCAAACTTATGTAATAATTTTAAGGTTAGATTACCTGGGATTGTTTTTGAGATGTGATGTAACCCTTTAATGGGGAAGATTATTGTTTAAGTTATTTAAATTATGTCTTTATCCTCTATTGATGGGTAGTTAGATGTAATAGTTTTGATAAGTGAGCACCAAATCCTGTGGGAATGAAGTACCTGGATTTGGGGGTGTCACAGGTTGGTATCAATGCTTTAGGTTATGAACCTTAGGTGGGGAAACCTTAGGAAGTAACCTTTAAGGAAATAGAAAATGTAAGACCCCAACTTATTATTAATGAAATTTAATTTTCTCTATTTATTATTTTGAAATAGTAAGGGTTGATGTGATTAATGTGGATAGTTAGGGGTAAAATACGCAAATATTTCAAAATAAGCAAGTGGTTATAAAATATTCATTGTTATCGGGGAATATTCGTTTGGTCGTGGAATATTCGATCGCTTGTGAATATTCGTATTTACTGATGCAGCAAAACCATTTGTGGGCCCCATAACTGAAAGCGATTGGATGAAGAAAACGCATAAATATAAGTTGGTTAAAAATAACAGGCGTAGTTGTTACCTGATTAATCTTCGTTAAAATACTCTCTATGGGTTAAAACACGTTAGCACACCAGTATTGCACCAATTATTGATTCTTACGTAAGAAGGCACTACTCAATAATGGTTACGATAATTACCGCTCAAATTTTATTGAGTTAATAATTCTTTGCGTTGATATTTTATATTCTTGTTGTTTCATAATTGTCATTACACAATATTTTTCATTATCGAAGCAATAATTCATGTTATCTGAATAATATTATTAGATAACATTATTGGCAATGTCTAGAAAGTTTTGTCTAAGGAGAGGTTTGGTCACCTAATTGCGCGACAGTAAGGAGAAATTCTTATTGAAAGCCCCTCTTTCTCGAACCGCTTTAGTTGTCAATATTGTGATTCTGTAATATTATTTGTGAATAATTAATTATTGATTCATATGATGAGGAAAATATTAATTTTATGTGGATATAGATGGAGAAAATTTTTAATGTGACAATTGTTGAAAATTGAAATTTTATCTTTTTCTGATAAAATAATTCATTTAAATATATTATTATATTTTAATAATATAATAATGGTGATATTTTTACAACGAATGTGGGATATATGAGTATACGAGGAGGAAGAGTATTTTTGTTGCAATAAATGTTTAAAACATGTTAAACATGTCTGTGGACCCCATTTATTGATTTGAAATTTGATTATAAATGTAAAATTGCCCGCTTGTGGATTTCTATTCCATTTCATTTGGAATTCGAAAAACTTTCTTACGCAAAGTTGTAGAGAATTGAATTTCCTATAAAAACTCGTGAGATTCAATTTCAGATAAAAGGGCTATTTATTGTGAATTATTGAAGTTCAAGCTCAAAATAATTGATTTTTGGAAGTTTTAATTATTATTTTAAAGAAAAACGTTTTTTGCATTTAAGTGGGCTAACATGTGATATTAATTGCTGAAATCAGATCTTCAAAGATGGGCTAAGGAAATTTATAATATATATTAATATCTTTTTAAATTTTCTGCTTTGGTGTTCTAAAGCATTTTCCTATAAATAGGGTGCTTAGGTTAGAATTGAAAATCACACCGTAAATCAAGTTTTCTCTCTATATTATCGAAGCGTATTCTTGTGAGTATTTTGAGTATACTTTGAGTATTGTTAGACGGTCTTAGTTTCCTTCAAAGACTATACCCTTATTCCAAATTTAGAAGTACTAATCTTTCGAGGTAAGGGATGTTATTTTCTTCTCAAATGATATTATTTCTTCAATATCATTATGTCAAATATTGGTTGGAACTTTTATCAAATTTGGAACTTTTTCATGCTCTGGGTTACTATTCACGAAGTTACTATTCATGAGTTACTATTCACGAGTTACTATTCACGAGTACTATTCATGAAGCGTGAAGATGTTTTTTGTGGAATTTCTATCTTTTGGTGTCGGAGTTACTATTCACATATACGGCACTATTCACGTATACGACACTATTCACCAAAAAATGAAATTTCTTCTTTTTGTCCAAAATATCTATTCTGGATACTAGCTTTGATTGTATCCATGTTTTGATCATTCTTGAATTTTACACCACTATGATTATTTTTGAGGTATTTTTTTTTGAACATGGATAAAACAAAGTACGAATCCTTAATCCTTAATCCTTGTCATTTTGTTTCACTTGATTCGTTTCTTTAAAAATATTTCTCATCATCCTCGGTCTTAAATGATGATATTATTGAATATCTTTGGCCCAGTAGTCAAAGATGAATGATTTCTGAAGAATATCTTTGGTCAGTAGTCTGCAAAGATGAACAGTGTTTAGATGAACATGACCAATCGATGAATATCTTTGGCCTGTAGGTGCAAAGATGAATATTTGATTCCGTATGTATATTGATTGATGTTACAGGATAAAAGATAGAGCGATGAACTTTTAAATTCATACATGAAGATAGTAGTTTGCATTCTCTACTTAACTCTTCTAATGAATTATTATTTCATTGCGAATATTGATTTAAAATTTGTTGTCTATTGTATTCTATTAGATTTTTCCTGTTGAAGACTAACGGTAATTTGTTGTATATTATCTTAGTCATAATATTCTTTTATTGGGCTAGTTGAGCTCACCCTTTTCTTTTTTGTTCCATTTTTCTTCTCGGGAGGCGAGAATATAGCGAAAACTAGTGCCTGGTATGGAATGAAGGTTTTAGAAAGAATTGTTTAGTAGTCCTCACCATTTTTGTAAAATAATGTATCAATAAATGTGATGAGGATTTATTTGAGTATAGATATTGTCTAGAAGATAATATTTGTATTCAAACTCACAGTTTTACTGTTGTAATAATAAAGTTGTAGTTGTTTCTGTACCATGTATTGACAACTCAGAATGGCTGATGTATACCTATTTTGGGGGCGTCACAGAAAACATAGAGGTGTTTAACTCTTACCGAGTTTTAAGGAATGGATTAAGGTATGCATTGAAGTTAAATAATAAAAGACATTATGTGCTATGTGTTAATAACTTATGTGCTCGTGAGTATTGAAAAATGTTAAGTAAAACTTAAAATATTTTGTTGTCAGGATGTCTAACGAAGGAGGATCTAGTGTAGCTAGAGAAGTGATACCTCAGATACCTATAGATGATGAACCCCGGGATATTCACGTAGTGCGGGAGCAGTTGATCCAGGAGGATGAGCCTGTGACTGATCCCGTGGAGGAGAGTTCTGAGGAGGTAGAGGAGGATGATGAGGAAGAGGATCCTGAGGAGTTTCCATTAAACTCCATATCAGCCGAGATGTATGATTCTTTGTGTGACCGTAACATAGAGTTATAGGACGAGGTTGAGGAGCTAAAGGAGTTGGTTGAGATGCATCATACTGCGATAGAGGAGAAGGATGCAAAGATTCAGGAACTCGACTCAAAACTTTGAAACACGGAGTAGGACTTAGTTCATACAAAGGGTCAGCATGAAGACCTGTTAGCGGTAAACGAGAAGATGAAGACTGACATGGAGAAATTGAATGATGATTTCAAGGAGGAATCAGCTAAGCGTGCAAGAGAAGAGGATGCTTGGATGAAGGCGACTCAACATGCAGACCGTGCTGAGGCTAAGGTTCAGGTGAAGAAGGCTAAGATGAAGGAGATGGATTACGCTTTTAATTCGGCGATTGTTAGAGCCCAGGATCGAGTCTTTTATTACCCATCTCAGTTTGAAGATTCGCCGTGGTTTGTGATGGATCGCAGAACGGCGTATCGCATTATGGAGGAAGAGCGTCGAGAAGCCTTACGACTTCTTAATATGCCTAGATAGAATAAGATAGATAATAATATGTGGTCAATTATGTTAATAAATAAATTGTGAATCCCTTATTTTGAGATGAATAAAGGGATAGTATAAGTATGTAATCCTGAAACTTGTCTAGTTCAGGAAAGTGAATGTTATAGCAGATATGCTATCTTTATCATATTCTAAAACGTTATGAATAAATAAAATATCAAAGTTTATTTGAAATGTTATGTGTTAAAGCTTTAATTTTGGAATGTTTAAGATAAACTTTAGATACCCAAGAAGTTGAGTAATGAGCTAATAAGCGTATATTTTAACAGAAAATGCCTCCTAGAAGAAGACAACCACGTCAGCAAGCACCTCCTAAAGGGTCTACCATTAATAACAACGAGACCAATGCTAATCCGGTTCAAGAGTTGGTAGCTTTATTGACAGGTGCACTTGCAAATCAACCGCAAGCTCAAGTCATGACTTTTAAAGAGTTTAAAGCGGTTGGACCGCCAGAGTTTCAAGGGTCTATGAATCTAGTGGAAGTGTGACACCCCCAAAATAGGTATACAACACCCATTCTGAGTCGCCAAATACATGGTACAAAAAGTAAACTACAACTTCAATAATATAATTGTCGTGCAAAATACGACAACACATACTGTGAGTTTAAATACAAATATTGTCTTCTAGACAATATCAACACTCAAATAAGTCCTCCTTACAATTATTCATACACTATTTTACAGAAATAGTGAGGACTGCTAAAACATCTTTCTAGAACCATCACTCCATACCCCGACTCGATCCTGCTATGTTCTCACCTCCTAAGAAGAAAAATGGAACAAAAAGAAAAAGGGTGAGCTCAACTAGCCCAGTAAAGAATATTATGACTAAGATAATATACAACAAATTATCATTAGTCTTCAACAAGGAAAAATCTGATAAAATATAATAGACAACAAGTTTTAGATCAACAAATGCAAATGAAATAAAGAATCCATTAGAAGAGTCACGTAGAGAATGAATTCTACTATCTTCTAAGATTTAAAAGTCCATCATCAATATTTTCTCCCTGTAACATCAATCAATATACATCTTTAATCAAATACTCATCTTTGCACTACAGGCCAAAGATATTCATTTATATCACCAGTTGGTCATGTTCATCTCAACACCTATTCATCTTTGCACTACGGGCCAAAGATAGTCATTAATTAATCATTCATCTTTGCACTACAAGCCAAAGATATTCAGTAATATCATCATTTAGGACTGAGGATGATGAAAAATATTTTAAAGAAAATGAATCCAGTGAGACAAAAGGACAAATATTAGGGATTCGTATAACAGTTTATCCAAGATCAATAATACTTCATAATAACCAATTGTGAAGCAGAATTCAAAAATAACGATCAAAACATGGATACAATCAAAGATAGTAGCCAAAATAGACATCTTGGACAAAAAGGAAAATTTTAATTTTTCGGTGAATAGTGTCGTATTCGTGAATAATGCCGTATACGTGAATAATGCCGTATACGTGAATAGTAATCCCGACACAAAAAGTTCCAAATTTGATTAAAAAGTTCACCAATATTTCTACATAATGATATTGAAGAAAATAATATCATTTAAGACGAAAATAACATCCATTACCTCAAAATAACGGTACTTCTGATCGGAATATCGGATATAAAGCTGAAGGAAACTTGTACCGAACAGCAACTCTCAAAGTATATAAATACTCAGAAAAATACGCTCGATAATCTAGAGAGAAAGAAAACTTTTTTCTGGTGTGATTTTCAATTCTAACCTAAGCGTCTATTTAAAGGAAAATGCTAGAACGCCATAGGAGACTAAAATAATAAAATAATATTATTTTATATAAATCAAGCATGCCACTTTGAATTTGATTTTCAGTATACAACTTTGAATTTGCAGCCAACCATTCCAGATTTTCCACAAAATAAAAGTGGGCCCCCGTGTTTTAATAAAAATATTTTAATTTCCGAAACTTCAACAATTCATAGAAAATAGTCCGTTTATCATAAATATACGAATTTTATGTCCATTCTTCCTGAAATCAAATTCTCTACAACTTTGTAGCTTTGAGTTTTTCCAAATTCCAAACAGAAAATATCTGAAATCCACAAACGAATGATTTTTAATTCCTCCATTCTGACAAAATACTGATAAAATACCTCAACATTAATTCCTTCATTTATAACCACATAAATAAATCCATCATTTATATCCACATCAAATAAATATTTTTTTATTATATAAATCAATAATTAATTATTCACAAATAATATTACAGAATCACAATTATGACAACCAGGCCATTCCCAAGAAAGAGGGGCTTTCCAATAAGGATTTTTCCTTCTTCACAGCGCAATGATTAGGTGACCAAACCTCTCCTCGATGTAACTTTCTAGACATTGCCAATAATGCTATCTAATAATATTATTCAAATAATATGAATTATTGATCCGATAATGGAAAATATTTCGCAAAGACAATTATTGAAACAACAATAATATAAACTATCAACGCAACAATTATTGAATCAATAAAATAAAATATCGAACAAAGAATTCATCTTTAACGATTATTGAGTAGTGCCTTCACGCGTCATTTAATCAATAATTCAACAATACTATGCAATACCGTAAAGCATCTTTGTGCCACGCCAGACATCAGTATTTTAACCACCAGGTATTCCAACAGTGTTAACGATAATAACTACGCCGTTATTTATAAAAACTCATACTTTGTCGTTTTCTTCATTCGACAATTATTCTGTTATGAGCCCCACAAATGGCTGTGCCGTCGTACGAATATTCCCCGATAAAAAGAATATTCTACGACCAAAAGAATATTCCCCGACAAAAATGAATATTTTATAACCACTTGCTTATTTTGTAAAATTTGCACATTTCACCCATAACCAAAGCATTATATCAAATTAACACCTTATTAATTTAGAATAATGAATAGAGAAAATTAAATTTTATTTATAATAAGTTGGGGTCTTACAGGAAGTCCAAACCTGGATCATGGAAATGGAGAAGGTGTTCGACGTTGCTAAAGTTAACGAATATCAGAAGACTGCGTTCGCAACGTTCATGCTAAGTCTGAAGCTAGCTACTGGTGGCAGGAAAACAAGGTTCGTGGAGGACAAGGAGTGATGGCGTGGGATAGATTTAAGGAGATGTTCTTTGAAATGTACTTTCCAGTGAGTTCTCGTAATCAATGGAAGTGCAATTTTGGAGTTGAAGCAAGGAACTATGATTGGTGCTCGAGTATCTCATGAAATTTAATGAGTTGGCAAGGTTTGCCACATATCAAGTCAATACTGGAGAGCATAAAGCGAAAGATTCGAACAAGGATTGAAGCCACGGCTTTACAAAGAAGGTTTCAATGTTTCAAATAAACACGTTTCATAACAGACTTGGAGAAGGCAATTATCGAGGAAGGTGGAAGCGATGCTTTGACAAAGTACAACCAAGAACAAAAGAAGAGGAAGAGTGATAATGAGAATAAGGCGGGTGGAAGTAACGTTGGAAGTAATAATCAGGAGAGGAAATGGAGCGAGAATTCGACTGCGGGAGGACAACAGGGAAATCAGTAGAAGAAAAAGTTTGAGGCTTACGTAACTTGCGGGAAGAACCATAATGGGGTATGTTTGAAGGGAAAGAAGGTGTGTTTCAACTGTGGTCAGGAGGGACACATTGGACCGAACTATTTTAGTCCGAAGAAAGGAGAATGCTTTACCTACGATTCAAAAGATCACATGGCTCGTGATTGCCCTAAGAAGCCAGCGGGAAGTGCAAGTGGCAGAAAAGGAAACAACAACGGTGGTGGTGTATTGACTATCATTGGACCAGCTCAATCAAGCTGACCTACTGCGAGGACTTTCAATATGACCGTGCAAGATGCTGTACAATCTAAGGATGTGGTGTCAGGTATCATTCCGATTAATGATATTAGTGCTTATGTACTATTTAATTCGGGTGCTACTTGTTCATTTATATCCGACGAATTTGCTCAGAATTTAGATTTGCCTCAGGAAGAATTAGAATTTCCCTTAAGTATAGATATTGCGAATAGGGACGTGATTCCTGTTAAATATATATATAAGAATTGTAGAGTGGATATAAAAGGTCACGAGATGATGGTAGATTTGATACCAATTAGACTTGGTGAGTTTGATGTTATTCTGGGGATGGATTGGTTATTCAATTACGGAGAAGTAATTGATTGTCAAAGAAAGTGTGTTAACCTTATGACTCCATCAAAGGTTGTGTTCTTTGGCAGCAAGTCACCTCAACAAGCAAGTTGTCTGACGGTGATGCAAGCTAAGAAGTTATTGAGACAAGGATGTGTAGGATACTTAGCATACATCATCGATACACAGAAGAAGAGTGCGAAGTTAGAAGAAATACCGATCATAAGAGATTTTGCAGACGTATTTCTAGACAATTTGTCTGGTCTTCCGTCGGATCGACAAATCGAGTTCGTGATTGACTTACTACCAGGAACAACCCCAATATCTAAAGCACCATACATAATGGCCCCGGTAGAGATGAAAGAGTTGATGGTGCAATTGCAAGAATTGCTTGACAAGAAGTATATTCAGCCAAGTGTTTCGCCATGGGAGCAACCTTAGGTTGTTGTTTGTTAAGAAGAAAGATTTTGATCGATGCGGCTCTGCATTGATTATAGAGAATTGAATAAGGTCACGATTAAAAATAAATATCCATTACCTAGGATCAATGACCTGTTCGATCAGTTGAAGGGAGTAAGATATTTCTCAAAGATAGATTTGGGAAGTAGTTATCATTAGTTGAAGGTGAGGCTGGAGGATGTACCAAAAACGGCGTTCAGAACTCGGTATGGTCATTACGAGTTTCTGGTTATGTCTTTTGGTTTAACCAACGCACCTGCAGCATTCATAGACTTGATGAACAGGGTGTTTAAACCATTATTAGACAAATTTGTAGTGGTATTTATTGATGATATATTGGTGTATTCCAAAACCAAAAAGGAACATGTGGAACACTTAAGATTGACATTGGAGATGTTGAGAAAAGAGAAGTTGTACGCTAAGTTCTCAAAATGTGAATTTTGGTTGGACGCATACGCTTTCGAGCATGCGTTATTGATAAGGACGGAATTCGGTAGATCCATCAAAGGTTGAAGCGGTAATAAACTGGGATCAGTCGAAGACACCGTCAGAAGTGAGGAGTTTCTTAGGATTGACGGGTTACTACAGGCGTTTTATTCAAGACTTTTCCAAGATCGCGACTCCATTGATGAATTTAACTAGAAAAGCGGTTAAGTTTGTTTGGACAGAGAAGTGTGAGGAAAGTTTTTGGAAATTGAAGAAGAGGTTGAGTTCAGCACCTGTGTTGTCATTGCCTGATGATACAGGACATTTTGTGGTGTATAGTGACACATCGCATAAAGGACTAGGCTATGTGCTTATGCAGAACGGCAGAGTTATTGCATATGCATCACGTCAGTTGAAAGATTACGAGAAGGGGTATCCGACACATGATTTAGAGTTGGCCGTAGTGGTGTTTGCCCTAAAAAATTGGAGACATTATCTTTATGGAGAGAGGTGTGAGATATATACCGACCATAAAAGTCTGAAGTATATCTTTACACAAAAAGATTTGAACATGCGACAAAGAAGATGGTTGGAGCTGATCAAAGATTATGATTGTGAGATTTTCTATCATCCCGGAAAGGCGAATGTTATTGCTGATGCCTTAAGTAGAAAGGAACGGGAGAAGTTAATGTTGTTAACTGATCAAGAGAAACCAGTGTCGGAAACGGCTAAGATGGAGTTGGAAATTAAATATCCGACAGAATCCGATGAAAACTTGTTCCAGATGGGAAAAAGTTCAACATTGGTGGATAAGGTGAAAAATGCACAACTTCAGGATGGAGACTGCGAAAAGGTAAAACAGAGGATATCTGAAGGTGAGGAAAACAAATTCAAAATCGATTCGGAAGGGTTACTTCGATTTGAAGGGAGAATTTGGGTTTCGCCAGTACCAGAGGTTAAAGAAGAAATTCTTAATGAAGCTCACAACTCACGATATTCGATTCACCATGGGAGTACAAAGATGTACCAGGATCTTAAGCATCATTTTTGGTGGCTGAATATGAAGAGGGATGTGGCTGAGTGTGTGGCGAAATGCTTAACGTGTCAAAAAGTCAAAGCTGAACATCAAAGGCTAAGCGGATTGTTACAACCGTTGGAGATACCAGAATGGAAATGAGAGCATATCACAATGGATTTTGTGGTAGGTCTTCCAACGACTCAGCAAGGTTACGATGTCATTTGGGTGATTGTCGATCGGTTGACGAAGTTAGCACACTTTTTGCCAATCAAGATTTGATTTACCCTAGATCAGTTAGCAAGGCTGTACGTGAAATAAATTGTGTCAAGACACGGTGTACCTGTGTCTATTGTATCAGATAGAGATTCACGTTTCACATCTAATTTCTGGAAGCGGTTACAAGAATGTTTGGGAACACAGCTGAGAATGAGCACGACGTACCATCCTCAGACTGACGGACAAAGTGGAGAACTGTGACAACCCGAGAATTTAGACAATTTATTAAAATATTAATTGATTAAATAAAGGTTAAATAATAAGACCTAGTTTGGAAATAGAGTTTGGATTTAAAATTTTTATGAAGGACTTATGTGATTGTTTACATTTGTTTATTATATAAACAAATAAAAGAAAACTATTTAGCCTAATATTATATATTAGGAATGAGAATTAAATAACTTAATGGTTATAGTAATTGAAGAATGCTAGTATTTAATTTATGTACTAGTAAATCAATGAAATGAATAATAATCAATAGATGATTAGTTGATATGATTAATAATAATAATAAAAGTAAGTTAAAATTCAAAATTGAGTTAGGGAATTTTTTTTTTGGAAGCACGGATTGTTCGGTTGCGTCCGGAACGTCCAGAACGTCAAGATTAGTCAGAAAAGGCTGTAAACACAAAATGTGTCGGAGTTGACTTTTTGGTCAAAGTCGATAGTTGACTTTTTAGGGAGAAAAGTCAAAATCGAATATAGAAGCAGAATTTGAAGACGCGAACAAGATAATTGAGTCCGAAACGTCAAAATTAGTAAGAATAGACTCTAAACACGAAATATGTCGGGATTGACTTTTTGGCCAAAGTCAACAGTTGACTCTTTCAAAAAAAATCAAACTTAAAATTAGGAGATGAATTTGAAGAAATGGATGTGCCCATGACGTTGGGAGCGTCGAATTTAGTAGGAATCGACTATAAACTCGAAAATTTGAGTTTTCGGGTCCGAAAGTTAAAGACGAGATTAAACACGCAAAATGAGGAATTAAAAGCGGGACCCACAAGGGCCAAATCTACTGGAGATTTTCAGCACATGGGTTTGGTGACTAACCTCAACAACTCCCCCAACAATTTCCCCTAAAAAGTGGATCTAGTTTCCCTTTAATTAATATTAAATCTCTAAGTCATTTAACAAATAAGAAGCATGCTTCTCCCATTTTTTACACTCCCACCCGGCCAAATAGAGAGAAAGAAAGAGAAAAATGATGTCATGGATGAAAGAAGAAGAAGAAGAAGAAGAAGAAGAAGAAAAGAAAATGAGGAAAAAAACAAAAGGTATAAAAACTTCAAGCTTTATTTAATTTCTTTTTATTTCTTTTGTTAAAATCATGAGTTTGTGATCTTGAACAAAAAAAAACTCTTGATATACATGTTATTGAGTGTTTCATGAGTAGATCTAACCATTTTGGGTAGTGAAAAGCTTAAACAAGGAAAGGAAAGAAAACTAATTTTCTAAAGTGTGAAAACTAGTTTAATGCATTTTATTTTGGTGGTTTTAAATCAAATATTGGAATTATGATTCTAAACTCAAAAAAATCTTAGATCTTCATGTTAAATGATGTTTTATGTGTAGATCTTACAATTTTTTATGTTAACAAGCTTGATCAAAGAAGATAAATAAAAACAGTTTTCAAACCTTTATAAAAACAAATCTAGTGGACTGCTGTCCCTAAAAGGAAAATTCGGGATTTGCTAGGATGCTCTAAAAATTCTGGACTTTTGATATGTTGTAGTACACTGAATAAGATTTCCATAGACTCCAGAACGGACAAAATCCGACTTCGGAGGAGAGAGTTATGACATTTCAAAGTAGTAGTGTCAAAACTGTCCAACAAGTGCGGTGCAGTCCACTTGAACGGAATTTCTGGGCTGATGTGTTCGGAATCTGGAAAAACATCAGTAGGGAAGAGTTGTAGTCCCGGAAGTTAGTTTCGTTTGAGCTCAAGAATCGCCTAAAAATGTTTTAAAAGGAAAAAGTTATGACAGTTTTAGCAAAAGAGAGTAAATTTGGGAAAAAGATGAAAATTGTTGTGAGTGGACATTTTTGGGGCCTGTTTTAAACTGCCTAAGAAGTCCGAAATTAATGGGTGATATTTTTTAAAAAATAATTTGGTATACCATGTATAACATATCCAAAGTTCGGAATTTTCTGATAAACGAGCAAGGCGTGAGAAAATCGCTAAGTAGCTAGGTTGATAAAAAGCGCATTAGGCGAAGCAAACAAAATACCAGAGCAATACCACAAGACGCCACTTTGAAAGCGATGGCGCCGTGGTCTTTGTCGTGGTTCGACGTCCTTTTCGTGCATTGTTTTGATTAGTTTCCGTGATCCATTTTTGCGGTGTAAAATTTTTCTAAAATACTATGCCATGAGGTCTATAATACGCCCAAATTTTTGCTGTTATATGACTCATGATTTGAGAATTAAAATAAAGTGAATGTATGTCGAACTAAAATTTGAGCGCACGCCGAAGCGTTAAGCGCGTCGAAATTTTGACGTTTGACGTTCCGAATCGCGTTCCGGCGAAATAATAAGTCATAATAAATATAATAAAGTCATACGGGACGAGATTTGACTATAAGTAATATTTTATGCTGAGAAACTTTCTTATAAATAAAGTAATAAAAATATGTAATAAATATAAGTTACATATTTAAGCGAAATAAAATATGTAGTTGCTTATGAAATTATTTTGTGGTGCAACGAAGAGCGAGAAACTTTTAAAAATTGTATTAATCGTAAAAATGATATTTTGAGGTTTTTGATGCTCAAAATGTGGTTTTTGAGCTGAGATTTATGTAACGGAGTATGTATGTAAAAATTATTTAAATTAAAAAAATATTATAGTAAATTGAGTTTTACTATAAAACCTATGTATTAGCTGTTTAAACCTCAAATTTGCAAGTATAGGTAAAAGATATTTCTAAAGAGGAATATAAAGGATTTAAGCTTCAAGATGTAAAATATTTATATCTTAAAATGTGTGAGACCTTTACTATTTGTGAAACAAGTAAAATATTATTACATGATTAATAATATTAGATAATGATTAAAATATTATTAAATGATTAATAATATTAGTAAATGATTTGAATATTATTAAATAATTAATAATATTAGATTATGAATAAAATACTATTAAATGATAATAATTTGAAAATTTTTGTGAGCTATTGAACAATATTTTGTCTAATAAGTAAATTATCTAAGATATTTGCGAACCAGTTTAAACTGAGTCTTAGCGATATTAGGCTCGAGAATTGTTCGACTAGGTCGTCGGGATGAAGAAATTATGTTGGTTTCAACTCAGACTTAAATAGTTTGACTTGATACTAGGTCTTATGTGCTGTATAGACTGATAGGATTATGTGTAAGGTTATTTTATGTATTATATATAATAGTATTATATTGTGATGATATTATTCTAATTTGTATATCTATATTATTTATATATTTGGTCTTCCGACAAAGCTTATTAAATTGTATAACGGTAATCAACGGTTCAGACAAGTTTTTCTTAACTCTACTAAGAGTTGTCTCATTCTAACCATCATTCTCACATCTCCTTATCATGCCATCTTATTAAGGTAAACATATGAGTAGTTCATATAAGCTCTTCATAAGTGCATAACTTAATTAAGTCCATTGATTAATCATTCTTATCATTCCTTAGCATACATGTTCTACAACTACATGTAACGATCGAGAAATTTGTAATTTGATTTAAATATTTATTGAATTAAATAAATATTTTTAATAATTTATTTATTGTGGTTAAATAAATAATTGATGAATTGTGGTGAATTAATTTAGTAAATAAATTGATTAATGTTAATTAAATTGTGTATTGATAATTTTATCTAAAGGGTTTAATTTAAGAAAATAATTAAATTAAATCAATTGTTTAATATGTAAGAAAATAATTAAATTAAATGAATTGTTAAATTTAATGGAAATAAATAAATTAAATAAAGTGATGTGTCTAATTTATTAATTAAATTAGATATATAATTATTTAATTATTTACTATAAGCATAATTGTAATAAGAATATAATAATTATAGTTATAAGTTATTTAATGGGTTGCAAGTGTGACAATTGGAAACTATATAATATAAATAATATAAAAAATAATTTGATTTGGGGGAGTTTTGGTTGCCAAACAGGGCCTTGTGGCCTTTGGCTTATTTTAGCTGATGCAAACCTTTTGGCTTATTCAACTGACGTTAGTGGGAGTCAGTATATTTTCCTACACATCTTATTTTTTTTCCTAAGGTTAGTGGTGAGTTGAGAGAGAAGAAAACACAGAGGGTTAGAGAGAATTTGAGTGTAATCTCTGCAAATTGTTGAGGGTTGAGGAAGGATTCTATCATTTCTTTGGTAGAAATCAAGGTATAAACTATTTCCATTCTAACTTTTAGTTTCTATATATATATATATATATATATATATATATATATATATATATATATATATATATATTCATGTGATTAGAAATCACGTGAATTGTGATATGTATGTATGTTCATCTAGTTTTGCATAACTCTGTTAATTATCATGTATGAGAGTTGTTGAGTATCAAATTCGTGAAAATTGAATTGTAAGAAGAAAATGAAATAGCAGTATTTGTGTTCATATGTTATGGCCTTAGAAACTACCAGTAATAGTATAGTTTGATAATAATGTTAGGTGTTAGATAGTTTATGAAATGTGTATAAGTTAAGGTTACTCGATTTTGGGGAATAGTGTGTAAAGTGTATTGTATAAATAATTTATATTTATATCTTCCGCAATTAGTTATAGAATGATTGAACTGAATCCGTGGGGATTTGGGACCCGAATTTAGGGCTCTCACAAGAACCATCCAAACACTAGAGGATATGCTCAAAGCGTGTATTAAGGATTTCAAGGGAAATTGGGATGACCATCTGCCATTGGTGGAATTTGCTTATAATAATAGTTATCACGCAAGTATTGGCATATCGCTTTACGAAGCGTTATACGGCAGTAAATGCAGAACTCCATTATGTTGGGACAAAGTTGGTGAACGTTAGCTATTGGGTCCGAGAATGGTCAGCAATGATCGTCGAAATAATCAAGGTTATTCGAGCAAGATTAATAGCTGCACAGGATAGACAGAAGAAATATGCTGATCAACATCGACAAAATCAGGAATTTGATGTCGGTAGTTATGTTTTCCTGAAAGTGTCTCTTTGGAAGGGAAAAATTAGGTTTGGTAAGAAGGGGAAATTGAGCCCTAGATTTATAGGACCTTTCGAAGTGCTTCGACGAGTTGGCGAAGTGGCGTACGAGGTAGCTTTACCTCCGGAGTTAGAGCATATTCATAATGTTTTCCATGTTTTGGTAGTGAGACCATATAAGCCTGACTATAAACATGTTATCGAATATGAGCCTTTACAGTTTGAGAAAGATTTATCATATGAAGAAGTCCCTGTTCAAATTTTTGACAGAAAAGAGCAAGTACTGAGGAATAAAGTGATACCTTCTGTTAAGGTAATCTGGAGACACCACAATGCTGAAGAAGCTGCGTGGGAGCTCGAAAGCGTTATGATGAAGAATTATCCTCAATTGTTTGCTTGATTTTGTATAGCGATTCTGGGGACAGAATCTTGTTAAGGAGGGAAGAATGTAGCGAATAAATTTTTCGAATTGTGATTCTGGGGACAGAATCCTTTTCAGGAGGGAAGGATGTAACGATCGAGAAATTTGTAATTTGATTTAAATATTTATTGAATTAAATAAATATTTTTAATTATTTATTTATTGTGGTTAAATAAATAATTGATGAATTGTGGTGAATTAATTTAGTAAATAAATTGATTAATGTTAATTAAATTATGTATTGATAATTTTATCTGAAGAATTTAATTTAAGAAAATAATTAAATTAAATCAATTGTTTAATATGTAAGAAAATAATTAAATTAAATTAATTATTTAATTTAATAGAAATAAATAAATTAAATAAAGTGATGTGTCTAATTTATTAATTAAATTAGATATATAATTATTTAATTATTTACTATAAGCATAATTTTAATAAGAATATAATAATTATAGTTATAAGTTATTTAATGGGTTGCAAGTGTGACAATTGGAAACTATATAATATAAATAATATAATAATAATTTGATTTGGGAGAGTTTTGGTTGCCAAACAGGGACTTATGGCCTTTGGCTTATTTTTAACTGACGCAAACCTTTTGACTTATTCAACTGACGTTAGTGGGAGTCAGTATATTTTCCTATGCATCTTATTTTTTTCCTAAGGTTAGTGGTGAGTTGAGAGAGAAGAAAACACAGAGGGTTAGAGAGAATTTGAGTGTAATCTCTGCAAATTGTTGAGGGTTTAGGAAGGACTCTATCATCTTGCTGGTAGGAAATCAAGGTATAAACTATTTCCATTCTAACTTTTAGTTTCGGTATATATATATATATATATATATATATATATATATATATATATATATATATATATTCTATGTGATTAGAAATCACGTGAATTGTGATATGTATGTATGTTCATCTAGTTTTGCATAACTCTGTTAATTATCATGTATGAGAGTTGTTGAGTATCAAATTCGTGAAAATTGAATTGTAAGAAGAAAATGAAATAGCAGTATTTGTGTTCATATGTTATGGCCTTAGAAACTACCAGTTTTAGTGGTCAATTTGTATATGAAACTATAAATTGAAGCTTGTATATGTTAGCTCATTGAGATATGAGCATAACATAATTTGAATGAGGTGATTTGGCTAAATAATGAATTCACAGTGATGATTTTTGGACAGACTATCAAAAATTGAGTTTTATGTGAAAAATATGAAAATTGAGAAATTTAAATAGTTCTAGTTGTTGTTAAATTGTGCTAAGTGGTTGAATATGTTGGCAATCATGTTCTGATAGTTGTATAATTATTTTACATGTTGTTATCACCGTTTGATGGGTGAATTTCGTGTTAGTTGGGCTAAAAAATCGGCTCTTCACTTCATAGCCTCTCTACGTCTGTCTCAACATCGGTAGCAATTGCTACCGGTGCCAATGCAAAAAAACAAGCAGTTTACACTGGTTCCAAGCCTAAGTGTGGCGCAGCTACCCCACACCCTGAACTGTGATAGTGAGGTCTGCTTGTTTGCAGGTCAGGCTTAATGGACTTATATTAGTTTGATAAACATGTTATTGATGTTGATGCATAATATAAACTACAATACAGATTGTCATGCGTTATAATACAAAGTATAAAAGATTTTGAAGTGATTGTTAATTGAGTTATAAAATGAAACGAAATGAGATGTTTTCAAAAGATAGATTTTCATTTGTGTAGCATACAATCAAGTCAATTTCTCTAACTCTACTTTTATATTTGTGCAAGTTTCTAAACCTTATCTCTTTACAATTGAGCAAGCCTTCAAACTTCATTCTTTTCATATTGAATGCAAGTTTCCATTCCTATATTATTGTTGTTCAAGTAATTGAGCAAGCCTAATCTATCTTGCGTATGTTTGTACAAGTTTATGTAACCTAATTCGTTACATCGAGCGAGTTTTACTTTCCTAATTATTATTCAAAGCATATATTGTTCTAATACATTGATTCAAAGGAGATTATTTTAACTCTTCCATAGCACTTTGCATGTATATCATGTTTATTCGATTATGTATATTGTTGATATCCGATCTTTGACTTTGATATCCTTGTAAAGTTACATATTCTTGTATTAAACCTTTATTGATGGAAATTGAGTAGTGTTCTAAAATTTCAAGAAACACTAATAAGCTAGTTCCAAACTAAACTTTCTTTAGTGTGGAAATTCTAAATTCAAACTGAGACGAACAAACCCTAACATAGGGGATTTTATACGTGTAACGTTTAGATGTTTGTGCACAATACATGGTAGAAAGGGCTGATCCCCCTAAGTACGTTAAGAAGGGTCCGTATAGTCTAAATGACTGTTAAGGTCGGGTAATAATACCTAAGTACTAGGGACATAGTTTGTGGTCTTAAGACCCTCAGATAATTAAAGTTCGAACTTGTTTACTATTTTGATTTGTAGAACAAGTTCCTTATTGTTCAGCTTTTGTTGTTCACTCTCATGTTATTATCATTGCTACTTTCGATATCAGTGGGCATTTCTTTGCTCACTCTTGCAATTAACACTGCAGCTAAGGTTGAAAGAGTCGATGAGCCATCCACCAGCAAAGGGAAGGGCAAGATGCCTAAGAGTTGAAGAATTAATGAAATTAATTTAAATGCTTCATGTTATAAGACTAATTTAATTATATGATGTATTCCGCAAACTTATGTAATAATTTTAAGGTTAGATTACCTGGGATTATTTTTGAGATGTGATGTAACCCTTTAATGGGGAAAATTATTGTTTAAGTTATTTAAATTATGTCTTTATCCTTTATTGATGGGTAGTCAGATGTAATAGTTTTGATAAGTGAACACCAAATCCTGTGGAAATGAAGTACCTGGATTTGGGGGTGTTACACTACCCACTTCCCTACCAATGGAAGGGAAAGAGAATCATGATTTAAGTTCTTACCTATGAAGATCACTTGCTTAATCCTTGTTCTTCTTCTTGCTTTTAGAAATATAAAATCTAGCTTTTTTAACTTATTCTCACTTATTCTCTCTAACCAATAAGCTATAAGTTGTTGGTGTTTTTGAACAAGGAACAAATGAAATCCAAAGCTTGCTATTTATAGAAGTTGCTAGGTTAGGGCATAAGGGTCATTAATCCAACCCACCTCTTTAATCACCTCCTTACTATTCCAAGTAGGAGTGATCATTCGGTTATAACCGAACCAAATAAGCTATTCGGTTATAATCGAAAACTAAATTATTGATATTTTCACTATCCGAAATACTAACCGAAATTTGAAAATAACCGAATTATCGAATACCGAATTATTGAATTGTAATTTCGGGTATTCGGGTAATAACCGAACTATCATTCATTGAATATATGAAATTTATGAATTAACAAAGTAAGCCAAATTAACTGTCCAAAATACAGCAAGTTAGCAACAACAAGCCAACAAAATAACTGTCCAATCCTTAAGACATTAACAAAATAACTGTCCAGTCCTTAAGACATTAACAAATTTATGACATAACAAAGCAGCAACAAGCTAACATGAAATTAATCTACTAGCAGAGACATAGTAGCGAGCGGAGTGATAATAGCTAAGCAAAGATAGAAGAAGACCGGCAAATTGTGCTTGTGCAACATCCAACAACCAACAGCGAACAACAACATACAACAGCAACAGCCAACATCAAGTCAATAACAACAACATGAACATGCAACACAAATCCTGTACATCAAAAGAACTAACTTGATAGGGATCCAACATAAGCAGCATTTATAAGATCCAGCAAAAGCAACATAAAAAGAAACATTAATCCTTATGCTATTATTACACAATTATTGTTACAGTCCTTTCAATTGAAATAAATCCAGTCGATTATAACAGAACTAACTTGATATGGATGGGTGTACAATGTAAAGATACAAATTATGTGTCTAACATGTACTTACATTAAAATCTGTAATGCTAGCAAACCAAGTGAAAGTAACTTGAGATATCAAATAACTTAAATGGACAAACTAGTTCAAAGAAATATATGGCTGTAACTTGAGATATCAAAAAATTAATTAACCTTCACCAGTTCATGATATCAAATTTTGAATCTAACCAAGTGAAAGTAAAAGAGACCAACAAATTGTGCTTTCTGCAATAAATTGTGCTTCATAGTTCATATTCATAGCATAACACCAATACACCATGACACCATCAATTTTCAGAACCATTATAATCAAAATTTATGAAAGAATCAAAAGATTACCCAGTACCCACCTTAGAAATCATAACCCTAACTAACAAAATCAGATCGAATAACCAGTAAAAGAGTTTAAATCAAAATCAGATGTAACTTACAATAACTCGTAAAGAGAGTCGAAGGGGAAGAGGGCCGAGATTGAGACTGGGAGACTGGGAGCCGAGAACGAGATCGTGCGTCGGCCGAGGCGCGTTCGCCGCGGAGGCCGGAGAGAGGCAGAGGCTGGAGAAGTGAAGAAGATGTGAGATCGAGTAAGATGGTCGACGAGTAGATTCAAGAGTGAAATGAAGATAATGGTAATGGATCCGTGAAACCTAAAATGGAGTGGGATCCGATCTGAAAGACAGAAATGGTGAGATGGACTACAAGTAGAGACTTAGATAGTAGATGTATAATAATAATATTATAAAATTTAATTTTTTTAAAGTATTAAGGTTCGGTTATTCGGATACCCGAATAACCAATTTTTTGAAAACCGAAATCGTAACCCAATATTGATTAATGATTCGAATATAACCGAAATTATAAAAAAAAATGAAAAACCAAAATAATTCGGTTAAAAAATTTCGGTTCGGTTCGGTAATTCAATTTTATTCGTTGTTTGCTCACTCCTAATTCCAAGCTTAAGCACTAAGTTAACTTGGCCTCCACACTCTTTGCTTGGCCATCACAACATTTATCCAATACTTGGGCATCACATTTACTTAATCATTAAGTATACTTGCTAATCACATAACTTAGCCTTTAAGCTTACTTGTTAAACACAACTTTTATCCTTTGCTTGCTTATCACATTTCTTAGCCATTAAGTCTACTTGATCATTAAGTCTACGTGCTTATCACACAAAGTTCTTGGTCACCAATTCACCCATGTGACCATGGGTTGCCCCATGGGTCACCCTAACCCATTAGATTAATAGTTTGGGCTTAAGGTTTAATTAACCTAACATATACATTGGGCTTGCAATTAAACAAACACTTGGGCTTGTTCATTAATTCACATTAGACTTATCATTACCAACATTTAGGCTTTAACATTAATTCGAATTGGGCTTTATTATTATCACAATTGGATACTACAATTTCCTACAAGTCCATTACATCGGCTTAAAGCCTTATAACGTATAATCTACGTATTAATCTCGTATTCCACTTCGTATACTTATTCATGTACGTCATACCATCATTCATGCATACTGGTATAATATTTCTTATCATACTCGTATTCATTACTTCGTACAATATTTACGTATTATATGATCATAGATTTAATTCATTATACGCATTATACTTAGATTTTAAGTTCGCAGGCGAAAACTTTGTTTGCCATAACTTAAATATTATTGGATATTCTATCTCACGTCGATATTCTATCATTACGTATTTCTCGGAAGTTCAAAAATAATTCCCGAGTAGAAATGCGTGAATAGTGTTTTTCAGAAAATTTCTCGAAAAGCTTTTATTTTCGTCTTGAAAATTCAAACACTTTAATTCTATCACGTAGCCAAATTACTACGACGTTCTGACATATTTAGGTCATAGAACGACCTTCAAATAGCTTACTCTCATAAATAATCAATTAAATTCATTTAATCCACATAATCAAAAAAAAATTTAATTCTCATAAAAATTTGAATTTTCTGGGGTGTTACACTCTTCCCCCTTATAAGGATTCTGTCCCCAGAATCTCGCTACAATTACATAACCAAATGAGAAATATTTTCCTTCATTTTAACTTTAAAATTATTTGAAACTCAAATTCCTCCTTCAAAACAATATTATACTTAATATTCTCTTCATCTTGCATCTTCTTCTTCATTCGTTTGCATTCCTCATTACCTAATTGTACTTACTTAACTTGTTCCATTTTTTTGTGGATTGAGTCTACATTGTGAATAACATTTTTACTGCTTCCTTTCGTAATTTAACTTCTAACTTCATTCTCGTCATCTCCGTTATTAACTCATTCTAAGTCGTTAACATCGATAACTTTTCCCTACCCTTCCTACTTAACACATCGACTTCTACATTTACCTTCCCTGTATGATATAACATATCACAGTTGTAATCTTTCATTAATTCTAATCACATTCTTTCCTTCTTATTTAACTCCTTCTGTGGGAAGATATATTTCACACTCTTAGAGTTCGTGTATATCTCACCTTTCTCCCCGTATAATTATTATCTTCAGATTTTTTTTTTGAAAACTACAACTACCAATTATCGATCATAAGTAGGATAGACCTTCTCATAATCCCTTAATTGGTGTGATGCATACACAATGACCTTGCCATGCTACATGAGCACGTAATCTCGGCATCTATGCGAAACATCGAGATACGCTACAAAATTCCCCGTATCATCTGATAGAGACAATACATGTACCACACTTAACTTCCCTTTTTAGTTCTTGAAAACTATTTTTCTCTCTTCCCATTCTGACAATACCAACCTGTGACGCTAATGGTACTTTCAACCATAGCACCTCACAAGGGTACCTATCAATTTGCCACAGACTTTCTCGGCGCCCCTTACGAAAAGTCTAACTTCCATACATTAGTCCACCCAATTGACATAACCAGAAACTTGTCATAACTATAACGAATTCTGAATGTCATCTTAGGTACCTCCTCCTTCTTCCTTACTTCCAACCGACTATACCCCGTACATAAATCTATCTTAGAAAAATTCTTTGCCCTCTTTAATTGATCAAATAAATCCTAGATCCTGGGCCATGGGTATTTATTCTTAACTACTTACCAAATAGTCATATATTTGACTTACGTATTGGTTTACTTAACTTTACTTCTCAGGGTTCACGTTCTTTCGACCTAAGTTTACGCGACTTACTTTCATTACCAGCTTACAACTTCATGACATATGAAGATGTTTTACTTAATATGCTCATCATCTTCGATGATTTACATTCTTATCTTATTCTTATTACTTCTCTAGGATTCAGCACACATCGCTTCTCTGCTAGTAGTCCATAAGGTACTTTGAGTGATTTCCCATAAACAACCAACAAACAAGTTCACGTCTCATATACACTGCCATCATAGTGAGTTAGATCAGTTGCCAGTTTCGTATATACCTTCGCTCTCTGAAGGAATTGTTTAGCCCAGCTCCCATATGTCAACCATCAAAGGTTACGATTGTACCACAACCTAACTAATCTGAACATCTTTCTAGATTGCGTCATGATTAGACAACAAGAAAGTTTCGGTGATTCATCACCATAAATTACTACCTTGGGTTTCTTTAGAAAACCGAAGATTCATACTTTTATTCTAACAATTTATTAAAGTTCTATGGTTAATCAGCTCATTCATGCCGAGAATTACTTCAAACTCTCTCAACTTTATCGGTACTTATTTACCGATACTTGCTTACATTTCTTATTCATGAAACCATTTCCACAAATATAATCAACAAAATTTATTTCCCCCATTCTCTATCCTAATGTATAAAGGTATTTATAATTCCTTTTGGGACTGAACTTAATCACTTAACAAACTCTCATGCTATAAAAGAAAAATAGCACTTCAATCAAACAACACATAAGCATTCGTTGTATTGCCTGAAATGATACATACTACTAAATTTGATGATGCAACTGCATCTTGGACCGTCATAATAAAAGTACGAGCCATAGGTCTACCCGACGATGGTGGTCCAGTAATGACTAACTTACCACTTCTAACACCTTTACTTTCCTCCAACCCTTTTTTTGGGCAATTTCTTGCCATGTGGTCCAACGACCCACATACAAAATAACCATGGCTCTTCTTAGGATTAGGAAAATTAGGTAATATATGACCCTCCTGTCCATAGTTATAATAAACCAATTTCCCTTTCAGATAGACTAGAAGATGAGTCTTTCCACATGTCTTACATGTTTCAATCCTACACATAGGATCCCTTTGTCCCACTCTAGTACTCCCAGAGTTAAATTTTTTTCTTTTTGGCATATTGCCACTACTACTAGCACTCTCTGCCTTAGTTCCTCCCTCTCCCTTACTCTTATTCTTTCTTTTTTTGTGGTATTGGGTTAATACCTCACTACTACCTTCTGCTATGATTGCCTTTTTTTAGAATGGTCCCAAAGGAAGCACTCTGAAACACATAAATCCTACTATAGAGCCAGGATTTCAGGCCCTGCTCAAACCTATGAACCTTCCTCTCCTCAGTGTCCACTTGATATGGAGCAAACTTTGTCAATTCGTTGAATCTGGTTGCGTATTGGGGAACCATCATGTCCCCTAGTTTAAATTCTAAGAACGTAATCTCCATCCTCCCTTGCATGCTTGTAGTGAAATAATTCTCGAAGAAAACCTTCTTAAACTATTCCCATGCTGCCGCATCGGTTCTAGCCCCACCCTGGTGAGCCTCCCACCAAAAGTTGGCTTTTTCTTTCATCAGGTAAGTCACAAAAGAAGTCTTTTGCACCTCACCTACGTTTGTAATAACAAACTCCTTCTCTATTTCCTTTACCCATGTATGGGCTTCTAATGGTCCGTCGTTCCTTTGAACTCTAGCGGACCTATGCTTTTAAATTCTTTAAAGATAGTCATTCGTGCTAACCTAAGTTCCGTAGGTACTCTACCCCCGGTTTAGTTAAATGCAACCGTTAATAAATTAACGAACTCTTGCATAGGGTTGTTTCAACCCCCTTTGATTATCATTATGTGATTCCACTTCCTGATTGTGTCGTCTTCTTCTTGATGGCATTTTCTGATTAAATAAATAGAATTTCATTATTATCTATTCACTTACTTCGTTATTATTTGCCACATAACAACTCATACCATAATAAAGCATATTAAATGAAAACTTCATTATATTCATATGCTTCTTCATAGTTTGAAACTATTTACAATTTGCTTACATAGCCAAAGGCTATTACATTTCTATCCCACAATTGAACTTCTCAAAAGTTGGGATTTACAAAAAAACTACCCTTTTTATACAAAAGTGGGTTTTACGTCACTACACACATATTTATAACTCTAAACTTCTAATAATGCATAACAGCGTCCTCGTGTTTCTCATTCGCAATCATTTCTACAGTATCCCGACTAATAGTATGTCGAGTCTGTCCCGACTCAGTGGAATAACAAGCAACTTTCATTTTGAAATTCTCATGAGCACTCTTATGGATGTAAGACATCCGTGCTATCTTCTGGTCTTTCTTAATCAGTTTCTTATGAAGCTTATTGGCCTCTTCCTTATAGTCCCTAGCCTGCTCTGTCATAAGAACTTTCTTATCGTGCTCTGACTCAAAATCTGCTTCTGCAGAAACCTTAGCTTCATGGAGATAATTAATCTCTTCACTCGATTCTCGCATGGCCGTACTTCGATTTGCACATTCCTGTCAAGCACTGCCAGATACAATGCTCTCATTGCATCTGGAGGTATTGACTCTAGTGTAGGTACCACCGTATTAACTGATGATACCTCTATTTCCTCCTCCTCAGAGACCATCATATTAAGATATGACGCTATATCCATATCACCCTCGGAGTAGTCCTCCTCAGAAAAGTACTCCACTGTCTCCGACTCGTCTAGAATAACTAATGGTACCTCCGCCACTGGCATGGGTACAGGCTCTACTCTGTTCATAATTTCTTTGCTTACCATGTGTATATCTCTATACATCATGCTATCGATCGACATCCTACAATAACACATAACATGTTGATTAGTACATAACACACAATAGTATAAGCACAAATCACATTTAATTTATTTAGGGTTACTTTCCATCTTTTAAATCTTTCGGTATTGAGTTTCCTCAATACCTTATTAACTCAATCAACTTAAGTAAATCTCGAGTTTACTTCCTTCGGACTTTTTCCTTTCTTAACGAGGTTATTAGCCTAAGGTTCTTCCCCCCCCCCCCCCTTAAGTTTTATAACCTAATACTTTGATACCAACTTGTGACGCCCCCAAATCTGGGTATCTTTCAACCCGACAGATGGTGCTACACGGTACTCATAACTGTACATTCATTCTATTGAAACAACATCAAAATGTGTGTATCAACGACATTCTTATTACATTAATAATATTACATCTCGCTCCCAGGTTCTAAAACCATTACATTCTTTGTTCATCATACTATAATATATACAACTTACTAGTTTATTACAAGGTAAACTAATCGTTCATCTTCGTCTTGCCTTTATCCTTGTCGGATCCCTCGGTTTGTTGGTTTTAGCTTGGCATTCATATGGTTCAAGCAAGAGTGAGCATAACAAGCTCGCAAGTACAACAATTTCTTTTAAACGACATGCTTGAAACATAGGAATCGTATATCTTCAACAACTGGATAATAGTTATAAAGTACTATTGATAATTTAAAATAGCACTTATTTTTCTTCAAAATGTTTTACAATGACAATATTAAATAAAACATTAATTCTGGTCCAAGACCATGAGCATTTCATAATTTCCTTGAAAAGGACAACCCGACACTAAGTCCGTAAGTCCGACATATCTTACGAGCACTTTTGGGTGATCAGCCCATAGTACTCTATGTTGATCAACACTACTTTCATTAAACGTGTGTACGTTTAAGTTGTGGCAACCTCACATGCCCATCGAATAATCGATGAAAAATACATTTGTTTTTTAAT
This sequence comes from Panax quinquefolius, assembly GCA_020205615.1. Classification (NCBI taxonomy): domain Eukaryota; kingdom Viridiplantae; phylum Streptophyta; class Magnoliopsida; order Apiales; family Araliaceae; genus Panax; species Panax quinquefolius. Next base: position 91,815,879 of record CM035157.1, on the reverse strand, counting down.
ACTCAGGCTTACCATGAATCCGTACCAATAATTGGCGTAGGATAGTGTTAGAAATTCTATATTAAAAGACTTGTAAAGAAATCAATCAATCTTTCAAGAATAGTCCAGCCGAGCTAAAACTGGCATCGACCCTTTCGTAAAACAATTCATGCATCTCATAACATGAATCACTGAAAACCTGGCTAACACGAAGGTTAGACAAGCGATAAGAAAAACTTGCCTTAAACGTTTGCTATAGTATAGTAACTTTTCCTTTCAGTCTTCACGGTCTCTACAACACATAACCACGTAATATACCTCATTAGGTCATGAATGAACATACATGGTTCCTAATAAATCTTACCCTTCTTCTCAATCTAATCATGTATTAGATTTGTTATTATTGGTTTCGGCTTATTGTTATAACTTACATCATTCTTACCAACTTCTTTCTCTTCTATGTCTTACTTGGATTTACTTTATTAATACAACTCATTTTTAGTTAATCATCCTTCTTCATGGCTTACTAAAGTTATCACATTTATTAATCGAAACTCGATCGTTAAGTACACGTATTGCATACCATTCACGTTCACATTCAATTGACTTATCTTCCCACCTTTAGTATTATACTTAAGGTTTATAACATCCTTTAATGATGTTACATTAGGTTTAGAATTAATTTGATTCATTACCATTAACTTGTTTCTCCTTTATATTCATAACCTTTCCTTTCTGGGCTTCTCCTAATGCTGGCGCTGCGGCACCAGCTTTCCTTCCTCACTCCATGTCGCGGTGTCACTCTTTAGTGGCTTTCAACCGAACTCGGTGCTGCGGCGCCAACTGCAGTTCAAAAGTCCGTGCTGTGGCGCGAGACTTCAGTAGCTATCAGCCATTCTTGGTGCAGCGGCGCCACATATTTTGCCAGAAAAATTTGACAGTTAACTTTTTATGTGAGGTTCCCGGGCTCATAACTTCTTCGTTATAAGTCTGAATTGGCTCGTTCAAGAGCCTACGGTTCACAAATTACATACTCTACGTGTTCATGCAAGAATTTTATCTATTTGACTTCGTTTACTCAAAATTCACCTATTGGTTCATTTTTAACGAAAATGATAAACGTTCGTGAATGTTCAACGCTCGTTTCTTCGTTCTAAGTCAGAATTTGGTCATTCTCGAGTCCGCAACTCTATAATGCCAAATAAGACTTGTCTCCATTGAAACCTAATGTTTCCAAGCTCAATATACAAATTCAACCTCCATTCCAAGAATTTTACGAATTTAACGATTATCGTCCAAACTCGTGAATTTCTCCTTAACTTCATTTCTTATGATTTGTTCATCGTTTCAAATGGATTCAATCCATAATTCTAACATCTTCACATACATACTTCATTAACTTATAAACATGATAAGTTATTACTTGTTCTTTGTGAGTTTGTAACTTATAAAAGTATAAATTACTTACAATTTCATTTCTCAGGACTTATAATGATTTATTTTTTCTAACCATCATTCTCACATCTCCTTATCATACCATCTTATTAAGGTAAACATATGAGTAGTTCATATAAGCTCTTCATAAGTGCATAACTTAATTAAGTTTGAATTACTTATTCATGACTTATACGACTTCAGTCCATTGATTAATCATTCTTATCATTCCTTAGCATAAATGGTCTACAACTACCCACTTCCCTACTAATGGAAGAGAAAGAGAATCATGGTTTAAGTTCTTACCTATGAAGATCACTTGCTTAATCCTTGTTCTTCTTCTTGCTTCTAGAAATATAAAATCTAGCTTTTCTAACTTATTCTCACTTATTCTCTCTAACCAATAAGATATAAGTTGTTGGTGTTTTTGAACAAGGTACAAATGAAATCCAAAGCCAACCCTCCTCCTTCATCACCTCCTTACTATTCCAAGCTTAAGCACTAAGTTAACTTGGCCTCCACACTCTTTGCTTAGCCATCACAACATTTATCCAATACATGGGCATCACATTTACTTAATCATTAAGTATACTTGCTAATCACATAACTTAGCCTTTAAGTTTACTTGTTAAACACAACTTTTATCCTTTGCATGCCCATCACATTTCTTAGCCATTAAGTCTACTTGATCATTAAGTCTACTTTCTCATCACACAAAGTTCTTGGTCACCAATTCACCCATGTGACCATGGGTTGCCCCGTGGGTCACCCTAACCTATTGGATAAATAGTTTGGGCTTAAGGTTTAATTAACCTAACTTATACATTGGGCTTGTAATTAAACAAACACTTGGGCTTGTTCATTAATTCACATTAGACTTATCATTACCAACATTTGGGCTTTAACATTAATTCGAATTGGGCTTTATTATTATCACAATTGGATACTACAATTTCCTACAAGTCCATTACATCGGCTTAAAGCCTTATAACGTATAATCTACGTATTAATCTCGTATTTCACTTTGTATACTTATTCATGTACGTCATACCATCATTCATGCATACTCGCATAATACTTCGAATCATACTCGTATTCATTACATCGTACAATTTCTACGTATTATATGATCATTGATTTAATTCATTATACGCATTTAAATTCCTTCTTGGAAATCGCTTTCCCTAACCGTTAGATTTTAAGTCCGCAAGTGAAAACTGTGTTTTCCATAACTGAAATATTATTGGATATTCTATATCACCTCGATATTCTATCTCACCTCGATATTCTATCATTACGTATTTCTCGGATGTTCAAAAATAATTCCCGAGCAGAAATGCGTGAATAGTGTTTTTTGGAAAATTTCTCGGAAAGCTTTTATTTTCGTCTTGGAAATTCAAACACTTTAATTCTATCACATAGCCAAAATACTACAACATTCTGACATATCTAGGACATAGAACGACCTTCAAATAGCTTACTCCCATAAATAATCAATTAAATTCATTTAATCCACATAATCAAAAAAATTAATTCTCATAAAAATCCGAATTTTCTGGGGCGTTACAAAAAAACTAATTACAGTATAGTACCTTCATCTATACCTCCATTTTTAATTTAGTCATGCAAGTATTATCAATCTTTCACCACCTCCCCTAATAGCACATGCATGTGAACAAATAGTTATAAGCATGTGAATTAATAGCAATTAATTGCTCATTTATCCGATTAATTACCCGATTGGTCAATATAACTTCCAGACATCAATTATTATCGAAATAAATGTCGATTTCCACTAACACTAATGATCCCAACACAATGGAACTATCAATTTCATCTTTAATAAACACGAACTTATTCATCATTAATATTATAACTCACATTATTTAACAACCAGGTCGTTCCCAAGAAAGAGGGGGCTTTTCGATAAGGATATCTCCCTATTGGCGCACAATTAGGTGACCAAATACCGTGTGCTACTATACAACCACGCGTATTGTTGTACTTTTACTACCGAGTAGTTCAACAGTTTAACGGTAAAACTTTCACCGTTATTTTTATAAAAAGATAATTCTGTCATTTTCTAACTACGACAATACTTCCATTGTGGGGTCCACCAATGATTACGCCGTCGTATGAATATTTCCTGTTAAAACGAATATTCCCCGACTAATCGAATATTTTATATTAACTTGCTTACTTTGCAAAATTTTCACATATCACCCTTAACTTTAACCTTTAATCAATTTAACCATTTACAAAATAAAATAATAATTATAAGAAAATTGAATACTTTTATTTCATAAAATTCGGGGTCTTACAACATATATCCTCAAATCCCAGGTTCTAAAACATTATAACCTCTTCCATTACAAATAATGATAAGTACATTATTCTTTACGTCTTGTACAAGTGACTTTTATCCGCCACCAAGGATACATAATCATTCATTAAAATATTTTATAGTTTAATATTATCATTCTATATTACAAGTCTTCACTTGATCTTCACGCTCATTCATATAATGAATGGTACTTCTTATAGATATCGATCAGGTTGATCTTTACGGGATCCTTAAATTCTTCTAACATCGTTCGCTGAAAATGTTTTTATTTTAAGCAAGTGTGAGCATTCAATTGCTCAGCAAGTCATAACAGTTGAACAAACAACTCTAAGAATTCAAACATTCTTTTAAGACTTCAATAACCAAACAAAGGTTATGAAGCAGCTTGAATAATAGAAATAATCTTGATTCCTATCATTTTAAAACATTAGTCACATTCACTTTGAAATACTTTCATTCTCTACTCTCTTTCATACATATTCTATCTGGCAATAATCAATAACACAGACTTAACAATAATGGTTCATGTATAAAAAGAAGATTCTCATATTTAACAGTTCAATTATAGAACAATTCACCTCACAGAAACACCAAAGTGTTCAAATTGTGGCACAAGGCCTCATACATTCTAACACCTTGTACAAATATCACACATTTGCATATAGACAGAACTTCTCAAGTTCAACATCTAAGAAGTTTTAGAAACTAGCATTCATTTAAAATATGAATGAAGTTAGGAAACTTGCCTTACACACATCTATGGCTTATAGTTTACGCTGAACTGATCATTCCAATTCCTATGTAGCACATAAGGAAATAACACATACACCAATTAGTCATATACTTAACTTTACGAATTGGTTTACTTAACTTTACTTCTTAGGGTTCACGTTCTTACAATCTAAGTTTACGCGACCAACTTCCTTTACCGGTTAACGGCTTCATGACATACGGAGATGTCTTACTTAATACGTTCATCATCTTTGATGATTTATATTCTTATCTTCTTCTTATAACTCTCCTAGGACTTAACACACATCGTGTCTCTACTAGTAGTCCATATGGTAGTCTGAGTGGTTTCCCACAAACAACCAACAAATAAGTTCCCGTCTCATCTACACTTCCCACACAGTGAGTTAGATCGGCTACCAGTTTCATATATACCTTCGCTCTCTGAAGGAATTGTTTAGCCCAACTCTCATATGTCAACCATCAAAGGTTACAATTGTAGTACAACCTAATTTATCTTAACTTATCCGAACTATTATACTATAATGTTCGTTAAATCAATTTCTTATTCCTTATGGCTTTCTGGCAACTAAATGCCATACCTCATGATTTCTTCTTATCGTTCGCTATGGTTTTCTTGATAATTCATATCTTACTTACTACTTTTGTCAACGTCTAAGTCATAGAACCAATGTATACTTGGAACGTTCGACCGACGTGAATATGATTCACGAGAATCATTTACGTATTCAACGTTTACGTTATTCATCCCTTAATCTCTCATTCAACCTTTATTTAAGGTTTTAATCACTTTCATTCATTACTATTACTTGTACCCCATGTTCAATGTTCTTTCTTAATGTCAAAGCCATACGGTTCGTTGTATGCTAAGACCGATCGTTCATCGCAAAAACGTTGCGTTCACAATGTCTATATGCTTTACATTCATCTCTCATTACCATGTCATAACATCGAAATGTTATACATTACCATCGACACTCAATGTCTAAGGAATCACAATCATAGCAATCCCCCACGTTCATTTCATTGCGACTACGGTCCCCGGATATCGGTTCTGTAACCTGCGTCTAAATTCTTTGTCTTTTAATCTCGTTTAATCTTTTCGTTTAACCTTTATCAAAGGTTTAATACACTTGATTAAGTGTTACATTAGTTGAACTACATGTTCATATTTCTTTCTTGCACATCCCCCAGTAATTGAGCACTTAAAAGCTCATCACTGACTTTTTCCCTGCACCGGCGCCACGGTGCCGGGCCCCTTCCTTTACCTCGTGCTGCAGCGCCACTCTGCAGTGTCAAACTGTCGATGCTGGCACTGCGACACCACTCTCTTCTCTATTTCTCACGCCATGGTGCCACTTAGCGATGGTGATGGCACAGGCCTCATGTTGCAAAATACCCTCTCAAGGCTTGATTGGCTGCATACCGAAAGCGTAAAACCTAGAAATTTTTTCTAAGTCTTAGAAATTGCTTAAGACGCTTACTTCCTAATTCCATAACTTATTCGTTATAACTCGGAACGAGGTCGTTCCAAATCCATTCTTTTCCTTATCTTATGTACTTCGATTACCCATGGACAGAACTTCATTCTGAATCCATTAATATGCCATTCAATTGGCTTAATCTTCGCTCTTTGTTCACTTTACGTTTTTAACGTTCTTCGTTTGTTCATCCGTAATTCGGTCATCCGAACTCGGAATTCGTTCGTTCTTCAGTCCACGACTCACATTTTCTACATTCTCTTACATTCTTATGAAACCCTATATATTCGAGTTCATTTACATACTTTCTATTTCTCGTTCATCTTTTACGAATTTTCTCCATAACTTTGTTATAGCTCAGTTTTAATCCATTTTTCATGAACGTTTCTACCATTTCTAACCAAGCAATAAGCATCTAAATTATACGCGATGGTTTTAAACTTTTCCATCAACAACAATTATCCTACGATGGTTTTTAATTTGTCCATCAAAAACATTCTTCGCGTTCTACGCGTGTTCATCGCGTTCTTCATTTTTAATCGATATTTTGATTACGATTATACTTTTTCTTGGAATTTAATGTTATATAACACCATTCCTTACTTAATTCACCTACTCATTCATATAATCCACTCTGATCGTTCTAATTCATTACGAATCTTACACTTCCTTAAGAAATTTATAAACTAAACTTCTAATTTCTCATTTCTTCTTTTCTCATGACTTCAACCATATGAAATCATTCTTAACATCTTTTACTTCTTATTCTCATTAAAGCTATGTTTTTAACATATAAACTTAAAAAAAATTATCTAGAAGTTAGGTTTTCGGATTACCTTTCTTCTTTAATCTCCTTCCATCGGACAAAGGTTGCTCATGAGCAAGCTTTTCCTCTTTCTTTTCCTCTTCTTTCCCATTCGAAATCTCTCTCTTTCTCTCTCTCAAAAGTTGTAGGATTTTCAAAATTCTAAACAAATGATTTAAGCTTCCTATTTATAGAAAACCAAGGCTAAGGGTATTTTAGTCATTTCACCCCCCAAACCTCCTTACTATTCATGACTTAAGCACTAAGTTTACTTACTCCTTAAGTTTACTTAGCCCTTACGTTTACTTAGTCCTTAAGTATAGTTAGCCCTTAACTTTACTATTTCCACCTCTTTACTTAACCTCCTTACTATTCACGAAATTTAGCCTGTAAGTTTCGTGGTTCCGTCTTTCGGGTTTCATCCGACAGTTTTAAAAAATTGCGATTCTCAGAATCCAAATATTTTTAGATATTTCGTCTTTCCTTTACCGATTAACTTTTACGTATTCTTCGGATTTCCGAAAAACTAAAAAACACTTTTCGACACTAAACGTTTTCCTTCACGTTTTCCCCTAATGTAGCTAAACGAATGAAAATTACATAACAGTACTTTTCGTCATTTTTATTTCGTTCGATTTCTGCATATTTTTGGAGAAAAACTTTTATCGGCTTACTTAACTTTTCACGATATATTATCGTCAAATCTTTCGACGGAATGTCATTTCGACATACCGAAATCTCGGAAAGGCTTAGATTATTCAAACCCTAACCCTTAGGGTTTCGTCGGGTGAATAGTGCCTATTTCATCTTTTTCCCCAAAAATATTTTGTTCCCGAAAAAATTTTATTTTTGTCTTGAAAATTCTTACTCCTTCAGTCTAGCTCGTAGCCAGAATCCTCCCGATTTATAATCATCCTAGGTTCTAGAACGATTAATAAACACATAGCACAGAATAGTATTTAATAAAAATTCATTTTATTAATAACTAATTCTTTAAATCTTAAATTCTGGACAATCTGATTTTTCAGGTTGTCACAAGTTCGGACGATAATCGTCGAAATCATGAAATTCTCGGAATGAAAGTCGAATTTTGACATTGAGCTTGGAAACGTTTGTTTTCGATGGGAATAAGTCTTATTTGGCATTATAGAGCATTGAACGTTCACGAACGTTTATCATTTTTGTTAAAATAGACTAATAGGTTAATTTTGAGTTAACGAATTCGAAAATGGAAAATTCTTGCATGAACACGTAGAGTATGCAATTTGTGATGTAATGGCTTTTGAACTAGCCAATTCAGACTTAAAATGATCAAATTTGGAGTCCGGGAAGTTCACAAAGTAAAAAATCTATCAAAAGTGTCTAGTGCGAGCTAGCTAGGCCCATGCCCAAGGCCAAAGGCTTATTGGTAGCATTGCATAGTCAAGCAAAGGTGCTCGACCTCATCGGAGTTTCACGTCACATGGCGTGGCCAAGAGAACTAAGAGTGGCCGCCCAACGGTCCTGGATCTCGACCATCGTAAAGTGGCGGCGTAGGCTTTAAAGAGAAAGAAGTCAATTTGGCTAACAACGCCAACACTAGACCAAGGATAGAAATGAATGCTTATAAGTAGAGAAAGAAGGTAAAGTGATTAAGACAAATTAATTTACCTTAATTAACTTTATGTAACACCATTTAAGATGTTAAAGACCTTAATTATTACAACTGAAGGTCGACGAAAGATTAATTGAATGTCAGAACAATGGAATGTGATAAGTCGGAACCAATAATCACAATCTAAAACATGATTAGATTGAGAAGAAGGGTAAGATATAGTAGAAACCATACTTGATTATATATGATCTAATGTGTTACGTTATGTGATCATATATTGTTGAGACCTTAAAGACTTAAAGAGAAAGTGTAATAACAGTAGCAGACGCTAAGGCAAGTATTCTAACCCTTTTCTATGTTCAATCTAGACAAGTTTTGTGATTCATGTATTCTTACACATGAATTGATGTATGATGAAGTCAAAGCCAATTCTTTCGGTTAGACTTAAGATGTTTTGGATTTCTTATAATCTATCAAGGTATTGTCAATGTTTTGCCAAACTATGTTGGTATGGTTTTCAAATGAAGACTGAGTATACTAAACAAATGTTTTGTCGTCAAATGACAGGCACATGAGGTTGCCACGACTTAAACGTACATACGTTTAAAGAAAGTAGTGTTGTACAACATAGAGTACTATAGGCTGATCACCTAGATGTGCTCGTAAGTAATGTCGGACTTATGGACTTAGTGTCGGGTTGTCCTTTTCAAAGAAAGTTTGAAATGCTCAAGGTCTTGGACCAGAATTGATGTTTACTGAATTTTGTTCATTGTAAAACGTTTTAAAGAAAAGAGAAGTGCTATTTTGAATTATCGATAGTACTTCATAACTATTGTTCAGTTATTAAAGATATACGATTTGTATGATTCAAGCATGTTGTTTAAATGAATTTGTCATACTTGTTGAGCTAGTTATGCTCACTATTTCTTGAACCATATGAATGCAGCTAAGACCGAACGGACCGAAGGATTCAGAAAAGATAAAGGGAATGCTAAAACGACCCTATAAATTACCTATGTAATAGTATAGGTGATTGATGTTAATATTTGATATTATGACAAGAACAAATATAACGGTTATAAAGAACCTGGGGAATGGTAATATTGTTTTGGAATATATATAAGACATATTCGTTCTTTTGAGGCATTTCAATTGAATGTTTGTGCGAACTGTAGCACCCTGTAGCACCATATGTCGGGTTAGAAGATACCCGAATTTGGGGGCGTCATATGCTCTTCCTCCCACATCGTCTCCATGTTCTTCTTGTCCTCCAAGATATCATGGACCTCCTCCTTCAGCTCTCTCACCTCTTTCCCTAACTGGATATTTCTATCCAACATCGTCATAAATAACGCCTTCATCGACTCTGCCAAAGTCATCTCTTCTACAGGTGCTACCGTATTAAACGACGCCACCTCCACCTCCTCCTCTGACATTCCATCAAACAAGGACATAAATTCCAAGTTTTTTGAGTCTTATGACTCAATCATCACTACTTCTGGCAACTCAACTATAGGTGTCGGTAAAATCTCTACTTGATTTCGAGTCTTCACGAGTACTATTTGTGACACCCTCAAATTTGTGTATCTTCTAACCCGATAGATGGTGCTACACGGTGCTACAGTTCACACATAGATTCAATTGAAATAACTCAAAAGAGTGAATATGTCTTCTATATATTCCAAAATAATATTCCCTTTACCAGGATCGTTATAACCATTACATATGTTTGTTGCCATAATATCAAATAATTACAACATTCCTACTATACTATTACAAAGATAGCTTATTTGTCTGCCTTAGCCTTCCCTTTATCCTTACTGGATCCTTGGGGTCGTTCAATCTTAGCTGCATTCATATGGTTCAAGCAAGAGTGAGCATAACTAGCTCATCAAGTATGATAATTTCATTTAAACAACATGCTTGAATCATAGGAATAATATATCTTCAATAACTGACTCAATAGTTATGAAGTACTATAGATAAATCAAAATAGCACTTCTCTTTTGTTTAAAATGTTTCACAATGTACAATATTCATTAAACATAAATTTTGGTCCAAGACCTTGAGAATTTCGTTCTTTCTTTGAAAAGGACAACCCAACACCAAGTCTGTAAGTCCGGTATATCTTACGAGCACATCTAGGTGATCAGCCTATAATACTCTATGTTGTACAACACTACTTCTTTAAACGTATTTACGTTTAAGTTTTGGAAACTTCACGTGCCTGTCGTTTGATGACAAAACATTTGTTTACTCATACTCAGTCTTTCTTTGAAATCTAAAGCAAAACATTTTGGCAACAAATAGCAACATTGATAACATTTCGATAAGGAAATCCACCAAATACATAAATCTAGCTGACAAAATTGGCTTTGACTTCCTTATACATCAATTTATGTTTAAGATACATGAATCACAAAGCTTGTCCAGAATGAACATAGACAAGGGTTAGAATACTTACCTTCAGCATCTTCTATAGATAATATACATTCCTTTTGAGTCTTTAAGGATTCTACAATACATAATCACATAACATAACACATTAGGTCATGATCAATCATGTATGGTCACTAATGTATCTTAACCTTCTTCTCAATCTAATTATTCTTTAGAATGTTTAACATTAGTTACGGTTATCGTATTGCTTTACATTTACGTTCAAGTAATCTTTTGTCAACCTTTAGTTGTAATTCTTAAGGTTATTATCATCATTACGGATGTTACTTTAAGTTTATTAAGGTATTAATTCACCATTAATCAACTTCTACATTATTTACATTCATGTGCTTTCTTTTATCATGTCCTTCTCTAGTGTTGGTATTTGCGCATTTTCGACTTTTCTATATAGATCTCGCCTTCAAGACGAGTCTTCGATACCTATGCCTTGTCTCGATCTTTGCGCGGCACAATCTTCTTATACCATCGTCGCGCTGTAGCGCCACTTCAAAGTGGTTGAGGGTTAGGCTTTGACGTTGCGATGCCAATTGTAAAGCTTTGGACCATGTTTGTAGACCTACCCACGAGCCTCGGATGGCTTTCACGCTTTCTACTACATAAACTTTCTGGGCTCATAACTTGTGAAATAAATACTTGTGAAATAAGTTTCTAGATCATCTTAAATAGTTTTCTCATAATGGACGCCTTCTGATACGCAATAATTGATTAATGTATCTGAATGAAAAATCGTACCTTGTTGGACATGGTGCGGTCCATAATGATTTTACCGACATTCCAGTATCCTTCTGGGATAACGTCCTAGAAATGGCTGCATATCTACGAAAAGGTAACCTCAAAATCCGGCCCCAAGACTCCATAAAAGTTATGGATAGGGAGGATTCCTAATCTTAAGTATGTTAAGATAAGGGGTTGTCCAACTTATGTGAAAAGTTTTCAAAGGATAAGCTTGGGACAAGATTTGACATGTACAGATTTGTAGGACATCCTAAAGTAAGTTTAGGGTATATGTTCTATAATTCTACTTAGCAAAAGGTGTTTGTTACGAAACACGCTGCCTTCTAAGATAAAGGTGTTTATCATTGAAGGGGCTAGTGGGAGGATAATAGATCTTGAAGAGTTCAAGAACCACAAAACACTATAAGTCAAATAAAAGGAACCTATAGATAGACCTATTGTACCACAACTGAATCGTAAATCTGGAATAGTACCGAAGATACCTAGGAGGTATGGATTCATCATGGATGATGATGATGAGGTACGCATCATAGAAGATGATGATCCAGAGTTACATTCGATGAGGTAAGACTTCTAGTGTGTACAAAAGGGTCAGTGGGAGCGTCGTGAAATTTCTAGTATTATATGTTGATATACTACGGATGAGGAATTACATACCAATGCTACAATCAGTAAAGATAAAGTTGTCTAAACATTCCTCCATGAATGATTTGGAAGAGTATCTTAATTGGGGATATAAATCTATATAGATAGATTTAAAAGGATGCTCGACTTAACCCGAGCGATATTCATTTGATGCTAAAGTTGTTTAGCATGGCAAACTCCAAGAGATGTCTCATGTCGATGAGCTATGGAGTGTATCTCTCTAATAGTCCCCACAGAGACTCACGAAAGAGAGGTCGCATGAGTGACAATCATGCATGCAATGAAATGTACGAGACACGATGTTGATCACCATATTATGGAGAAGTTCACTATGAGTCGGTGAAAACATCTTAAAGTGCTTAACCTAAGCACTAAGGATGTGATCATATTCATGGTGGGTCTAAATTAAAACTAGAGGGCTTAATAGACTCAAGTTTTTCGATGACTAAGATGACGTAAAATCCACTTTAAGGTAAAGCGTTATCCCGAACAAAGGTGGTGCGTTGAATTGGAAAGGTTCCAAACAAAGAAAGAGTTGCTAGTTTAGTGATAAAGACAAAGTATATAGCTATAAATGAAGGCTGCGTGAGTTGATTGTTTGGATTAAAAGTTCATTCTGTAACTAGGAATAGTTCCTAAGTCTCATCTTGGATCTAAACATGTGTCGTGGCACTTTCATTTTATTATTAGAATCATTGAAAGATGGGAAATCACTATAGAGATAGTGGACTCTCATGAACAACATTACATATCCATTAACTAAAGCTTATCCAACAGCAGGATAATCGTCACTTAGAGAAGAAGAGTATAAGATACAATGGCGATTGGCTTTAGTGCAAGTGGGAGATTGAAAGTAATATGCACACAAGCCAATCATGTTTGATAATAAAGCATATACTTTGTAACAATCTTATTCATTTATTAATAAAAAGTATTAATTTATTAAAGGCTTTTAATTATCTACATGATCTTTGTTTTATAATATGTGATAAACCCATAGTTTTAAGCAATGCTTTTAGAATAATGATGATGATCATTCTAATGAGATCTAAATTCTTTGAAAGCTTAAAACTAAAATAGTTCCCAATCGTTGGATTACTAAATTGGGGATTAGTGAATCTGGATAGATTGGTACATACGTTGCTTGCTCATTGGATGAGGATGATTGATCTCATGATCATTTGTGTGGAGACACTAAAGCAAGTATGTAGGTGCTTATTAGAGAATAATTTCACTGAACGTGGCTCGCTAAGGAATACCTAATGGAGTTTTACTTGCTTTTGTCAATAGGAATTCTCAGAATGATAGTAGTCTACAAGTGATCCTTGGACTTGAGATCATCATAGTATCTTGTGTATGATGAGTTATACTTTGACTTATTCCTTAAGACCCTTAGGGTATATCAAAGGGTATGCTTGGGTATAATAAGTTGTACATGGAGATAATGTATAATCAATAAAGAATCTACCACTTCTATTAAAAGAAGAGAAATGTCCTATGTGTTTCGATAAATGACAACCCAGTAGTCCTTGGCTAAGGCAGAATGAAATTAGAAAGGAGTTTCTAATTTGCATTATTTGGTGTTGTGCATTTAAGAGTCGAAAATATATATAATTAAATAAAATAAGACTTGGCGATAATTCCATGTCTTATATTTAATTAGACATTGTATGGTGGAAGGATTGAATTGTCGGTAACTATTTACTCAAAGGTTCTTTAATGATTAATGTTGAAATCTATATTATCTGGAAAGTCGTTGATCGCTAGGAGAGGCTTATCCTATTGTAGAATAAATATTATTTATTTAAATAAATTAATTGTTTAATTTATTTATTTAAATAAGATTAGAATTGTTCTAATTGATTTATTCACAAGGTTTAATATGGAGAACCTAAAGGGTCACACCATAAAAGGAAGAATAATTATTTAAGAAGTTAATGGCATAATTGTAATAATATGTTATGTATATTTAATTTAATCTATGGTGATAGAATAAATTAAATAGCTTAATATTATTATTTAATATTTTAGAAATATTAAATATAAATTAATAAGAGGAGTCTTATTAATATTATTACAATTATTATTATTATTATTTTAATTTCTAAAAGAGTTTAGGAATCAATTTAATATAAGTACTCTCATTTATTCCTAATTGGATTAGGAAGGAAAATTAGTTAAAGGAGTTTAATTAATTATCCCTAATAAGATTAGGGAGCCTATTTAATTAAAAGAGTTTAATTAAATAATACCTTATTTTTAATAGGGTTACTTGATATCTTTATAAGAGGAGTCTTATATCAGATATCAAGACGACGACATAATTCCAATTTGTGGGAGAGTACGCCTTTTCTATAGAGATAGAAAACTAGGGTTGAGCCAATACCCATCTTCTTGAATCTTTATTATTCCTTGGTGGATCACCTCTAGAGGCCAAACATATGGGTGGCTAACGTTGATCAAAGGAAGGAACCAAATCCGGTGGATTCAAGTTGAACGCGAAAGGATTTGGAGGTGAACTTGTACCTGAGGAAGCTCGATCTTCAAGGGTATGATTTTATTCTTTATCTCTTCGTTTAATTAATAATTGTGCATAAAGGGTGATCCGGGTATATGGTTTGTAAAATTTTAAACTCTGATTTTTACACGTTTTCGCACTTTTATACAATTTGATTGCGTTCTTGAATATTACAAACCTAACACTGTAGCACCGGCCCTGAGCCTCAGATGGCTTTCACAGTTTTCTACTTCTGTAAACTTTCTGGGCTCATAACTTGTTCATTATAAGTCTGAATTGGCTCATTCAAAAGCCATTAGCTCACATATCACATGTTTTATGATTTCATTTAAGAATCTTACAATTTTGAATCCGTTAACATAGAATTTACTATTTAAGTTCTTTATTATAAAAACGTTAAACGTTCGTGAACGTTCATAGCTCGTTTCTTCGTTCTAAGTCGGAATTTGACCATTTTGGAGTCCGCAACTCAAAAATGCAAACTTAGACTATTCTCCATCGAAAACCAACGTTTTTGAATTCAATGGTGACTTTTGACTTCCATTCCGAGAATTTAACGATTTTGGCGATTATTGTCTAATCTCATAAATTTTGCTATAACTTCGTTACTTGAGATTTTTACACCGTTCCAAATGGTTTCATTCCATTATACAACATATATCATCTTAACCTATAAATGATAGTTTTAAACTTGTCCATCAATAATAAAATTACAATTCTTTAATGTTCTTTATTAGTTCATAACTTTTAAGATTATGATTCCATTTACACATGGTTTATTAAGGTTTATTTCCATTAATAACCATCCTTATACACCTTATGAAACATGCACCACCAATACCCATTTCTCTATTAAAACTATGATGAAGAGATGGAGATTAGTGGTTAAAGGTTTATTACCTTTGAAGTTCTTAGCTTAGTTCTTCTCCTTCATTCTCTTGGATTATCAAAGACTAACTCTTCTCACTTTTCTCTCAATGTAAGATGTTGGTGGATTTTAAACAAACAACAAATGAACTAACACCTCTTTTATTTATAGGATTTTACAAGGTTAGGGCACAATGGGTTTTAAGGCCATCCCACCTCCTTATTTCACATCCTTACTATTCTTATCTTGGTCACCAAGTAAATCACTTTACTTGGTCACCAAGATGGTTGTCCATGTGCTCCATGGGGTCCACATAGGTTGCCCCATGAGTTTTTCTCACCCGGTAACCCATTTATTCGATCCACGGGTTCGATTCTTGGTTTGGGCTTAGGTTTTAATTACTTTGGGCTTAACATTTGGGCTTGCATTATCAATCATTGGGCTTTAACAAGTTTGTACTTGGGCTTGCCTAATTCCTACACAAATCCTACAAGTTCATTATAATTGGCTTAAGGCTTTTAACATATAGTCTACATATTCTTCTCGTATACTAGTTCGTATAATCATTTATCATATAAGATATACCATCTTTTATACATACTTGTATAATACTTTGTATCATACTCGTATTCATTGCTTTGTATAATACTTGTGTATCATATGATCGTCATTTATTCAATCTTTACTTACTTAATATTTTTGAACTTAGTACGCAGGCGAAAAACTGCATTTGTTATACTTGAATTATTATTACATAATCCATCCTTCCTTAATATTCTATCATTACGTATTTCTCGGAAGTTCAAAAATAATCCTTGAGCAGATATTGATGAATAGTGTTTTTCAGAAAATTTCTTGGAAAGCTTTTATTTTTGTCTTGGGAATTCAAACACTTTAATTCATTCACGTAGCCAAAATACTACGATATTATAACATTTTTAGGTTATAGAACAACATTTATCTTGCTTACTCATTAATAATAACATATAATATAATTTTATTCATTATTTAATCAAATAAAATTATTTTACTATTAATCCGATTTTCTCGGTCGTTACACTATTCACGAAGTATGATTTTTCTTTTGGATTTTTTTTCTTATCTTGTCGGGGTTACTATTCACGTATACGACACTATTCACATATACGGCACTATTCACAGAAAAAATTAAATTTTTTTTCTATGTCCAAGTTGTCTATTATGGTTACTATCTTTGATTGTATCCATGTTTTGATCTTTATTCTTGAATTTTGTTTCACAATTGATTATTATGGAGTATTTTTGAGCTTGGATAAACCGAAGTATGAATACCTAATCTTTGTCCTTTTATCTCATTGGATTCGTTTTCTTTAAGATATTTTTCATCATCCTCAGTCCTAAATGGTGATATAACTGAATATTTGTAACGCCCCCAAATTTAGGTACTTGAAACCTGAACTCGGTGCTTTACGATACCATTTCTATGAGCGGAATAATACTAATAATAATAACAATAATATAAATTTCAAACTTAACTTACATTTATCAGAGTCTAATCCCAAGTACGCAACCTTTACTACATTCTTTACATGATATATAGTACATATCATTATCTTAATACAGTCCAACTATTACAAAATATACCATAAAACATATTCTGTTTGCTTTCCTTTTCACTTGTTCTTATCTGAACCTTCCGGTTGATCACGCTTAGTTGAAAACATTTAAATTTAATGCAAGAATGAGCATTTGGGTGCCTAGCAAGTAATAACAATTATAAATATATTTAGCTGAAAGAATTAAATATTTTCTTTGTACATCACTTCTACAACAGATCAATAGTTGTGAAGTAAACTGAACCAATCATAACCATATATTATTTCTATATCAAAGTTTTTGAAACTACGTACCGAATATATATATAGGGTTAAGGTGACATACTATGAACATTGTTTTCAATTTTCGAATAAGTTTAGCAGAACTTCATCTGTAAACCGTCATAACTTACGGGCGCGAGGGTGATCATCCCAATGTGCCCTGTATTTATCAATACTACATTCCAAGAACGATATTATCGTTCACTCTGTCTGCCTTGGGCACATAAAAATTTTCCCATGTTCGGGATGTTCATACTTAGTCAGGAATCCGAACCAAAGCAATTTGATTGGATACAATAGGGTTTTATCATATTCAACGATATTTCTGAATCTGTGTCTAGCTGGATCAAATAGCTTAAACGGCTTTTACTACATTCATACTGGGGTATATATATATATATATATATATATATATATATATATCAACACGTGATTAAATACAATGATTACCCAAGTGGGGACACTTGTATAACCATGTTTAGAAAATAACAAACAAAATATATATCTGAATTATATAATATAATATCATATTGATAAACAATGATTGGATATAGAATATATCACAATAGGTTTAATAATTTAGCATAATAATAATATAATTTTGAAACATTCTTACTCATATCCATTGCATAAAGAAAATGCAAAGGTAGGATACTTGCCTGGTCTGCTGCTTACAATACGCAACTTAGTTTTATCTTTTAAACCGAAACCTATCATTAATAAAATCATTCTATCGATTAGAATCACATATCATAACACATAGTACTGCTTATTATAGTTAGCACATAACCTAATCACCTTGTCATACACATTCTATAGTCATTAAATCACACACAACATCAATACAGTCAAAATATTTAAGTCCAGATCAATTTTTAAAACCTGTCGGCGTACCGACGACTTTATCAGGTAATTATCGAGTCTAAGACTCTATATCGAAGTTCAATATCTGTTTAGACTATTTAAATAACAATCATAACATTTTTAAATGACTTACAATAATTTTTAAACAATTATTATAATTTATCACGAATTTTCAAACACCGGAATCATTATAAAATAATTTAAATATTAAAAAAATCCATTATCATTAATATTTAATTAATATTAAACTATTAATGAAAGCATTGCTAAAATATTAAAGTTATTTATAATAACTTAATATATTTTTAAAGTATTAATTTTACCCTTAAATGATTTTTAAAACATTTAAAATCATTTTAAATAATTAAAATTAATATTTAAATATTAATGCATTATCTATCAAAATATTAAAAGTCATTAATTATAACTTAAAATATTTTAATTCATTAATATCCTTTTCAAATGATATTTTTAATAAATAAAACTATTTTTAAACTATTTATTTAATATAATTATTAAATAAATTTAATATCATTAATATTAAATTAATATTATTAATAATAAATCATTAATGAAATTATCCTTTAAATATTAGAAGTTATTTTATAACTTCAAATATTCTTAAAACACTTTAATTTCATTTAAAATGATTTTTATAATATTAAAATCATTTTTAAACTCATTTATTTAATATAATTATTAAATAACTTTAATATCATTAATATTAAAAATTTAGATTTTCATGACAAAATATCAAAACTTATATTTTATAACGTAAAATATTTTTATAATACTTTAAATGATTTTTAAATCATTAATTCTATTTTTCATAATTTATTTAATGCATTTATTAAATAACATAATTATCATTAATATTAATTTATTAATGAAATTTCATCAAAAAATATTAAAAGTTACATTTTAAAACTCAAAATATTTTTAAATACTTTATTCTTATTTAAAATGTTTTTCATAATATTAAATCATTTTCTCTAATTTATTTAATACACTAATTAAATATCATTAATATTCAAATAATTATAAATATTAATAAAAAATATCCCAAATAGTCAAAAAATATTTTTCATAATTCAAAATAATTTTTAAAACCATTTTTGGTAACTTTATAATTTATTTCCTATTTTTTTATCATTTTTCAGAAATTAGGAAAATAAAATAAATAAAACTGTCGCTATAGGCTATAGTGACAGTAACCGTCGTTGTTGGTGTTCTTGAGCTTCAAGAACACTGACAGACAGTTACTAGCATGCTAGGTTTGACTACGATTATTTTTCAGTCCATGAATTTTATGGGTCTTGTTAAACATTTTTCATGTAGTGTTTAGTGTAAACAGGTAGTAATTACTACAAAGAACGACATAACATGATCACAGTTCAAGTATAACAGAATCATAAGCTATGATTTGGTAAAACCCTGTCAGAGGGCTTGATCTAACCATTTCTGGAATTTCCAGAAAATAGCTTCGTGACCGGATGTCTTAATTTGATCATCAATTAAATCCCACATCTTGGTTGTATAAGAAATATAATAACACAAATCTATTGTCCATATAACAGTCTACAATCTGGACACAAACACATTATCAAACAACTTAAACACAGACAGATCAAAGAGCTTAAAAACGTTGTCAGACACATAAAAATGCTTTCTAGGTTACCCAGAATTCCCCTGGTCAAGCCCGGTTAATGGGTTTTGACCATTAATAACATACAATATGTGCATCATATGACCCCAATTCCAGTTCCAGACTAAAGATCTCACAACATATTACATGTTAAAACATTAAAACAGCACAAACACATAACCTACTAAGATCTAGGGAACCTGACATTCATTGTCAGACCTCATTTTTAAAAATTTCCAGATTTGGAATATCATCAAATCCGAGCCTCTAGATGTTATGGATCTAACATCTAGAAACCAAGATCATAGATAAACACTACATAGAACATATTACAACACATAATCATAACTTTTAACAGAAGATCGAGGGTAAAATTTTCAATTAGGGTTTTATACCTTTAAACACAAATTCTTGAATCTATGCCTCTGATTTGTTGTGAGTGTTAGTGGGGCTTGAATTGTGACTGAACTAGCTCTAAAATTACATGGGTTTGGGGAGAAAGATACTTGGTTGAGAGTAAGTTGAACAAATGGGCTATAATATACACTTTTCTCTCTCTTGATCCTTATATAAGTGACTTAGATGCAATGTATTGGTGTTATACAATGGTTGAGCTGTATAATTCAGTCACAAGGCAAGTCATTGGTGGTTCACCAACCACAAATATGGCTAGATACACAAGTAATGTCCAATAATACAATAAGGGTATTTTTAACATTTGGCTTAGAAATTTAATGGCATTATGGTAACTTGTCAAACCCTTAGGGTTTGACCCTTAGGGCTTAACCCTAAAGTTTAGCACAAAAATTGTAGGATTTTAATTTAGGGTTTAAAATAAAAATTTTAGTTTCTAAAAATTGTAATTAGGGTTTCTTAATTAATTAGGTTTTTAATTACTTAGCACTTTGCTAATTAGGTTTAAGATACACTAATTAGCATTAACCTTCCCAATTTAGCAATTAGGGTTTACCATAAGCAAATTAGGGTTAATAATTTAGAAAAATATCAAGGGTTTATACTTTAAAAAAAAATTAGGGTTTTGAATAATTAAGATTCTCCCCAATTAGGGTTAATATCTATAACACCAATCATAAATCACATTAACATGATTACATAACAGTCTTAAGCTGGCATCCGACTATTAGATTAGGGTTTAACAGCTTAAAACTAGGGTTTTGACATATACACATAATTTGACCAACATTATCAGTCCACACATATACAGTACATATGTACAGTACTAAAATAAAATAATATTATAATAAAGGTTATATAACATATTTACTTAGACGGATTTTAAAGTCTCATTTGACTTCAAACTAGGGTTTTCAGTAAAATTAGGGTTTTGCATGCTACATTAAAACTGTTCCACACATTAACATTACACACATACAGTACACATCTATAACACTGGCAAATAATAATATAATATTATTATTCTCATTCCTTGATCAAAAATACAAAATTAGGGTTTGGATTCCATATCTGATTTATCTGCATATACATACCATTACTAATTAAGTTAAATAATTAACTAAATTAATCTGAAATAAATTCATATAATAAAATAATTATTATAATAATTCTATAATCATTTCATATATTATTTAAATAATATAATAATCTTATTTTCATAGAAAATAATTAATAAAAACATTTCTATTATAAAATTAATTATTATAAGAATATAATTTATAATGATCAATAATTCTAAAAAATAAAATTATTCTTAATCATTAATGTAATAAATATATTTTATATTCATCACATAAATACATAAACATTACCCTACACATATCCTTTCCTTTAAAATAATAAATAAATAATAATAATAATAAAATTTATACGCAAAATTCCTGATTTATTTATATAGAAAAAATCGGGTTATTAATAAAATCATTCTATCGATTAGAATCACATATCATAACACATAGTACTGCTTATTGCAGTTAGCACATAACCTAATTGTGATGCCCCCAAAATTAGGTATACATCACCCATCTTGGGTAGTTAGATACATGGTACAGAATTTAAATACAACTTACTAATATAACTGTCGTGTACAATACGACATAAACTGTGAGTTTGAATACAAATATTGTCTACTAGAGATTATACAAACTCAAAAGGAGTCCTCATTACAATTATTGTCACACTATTTCACAGAATAGTGAGGACTACTAATGCTATCCTCTGGACCATTACTCCGTTCCCCGACTCGTCCCAACTATATTCTCATTTCCTGAAGAGAACAGTGAAAGAAAGGGTGAGCTCAACTAGCTCAGTAAGAAATATTATGACTAAGATAATGCAGAATACATTATCATTAGCCTACAACAGTGTTAAACTGATAAAATATAATGAACATAAAGTTTAACTACAGCAGAACCAGCAATCCATTAAAAGGGTCAAGTAGAAAATAAAATCTACTATCTTTTATGATTTAAAAGGTTTTTCATCACTGTTATAGCTGAGACTCAGCTTTAATAAATATTCCACATCATTGAATCACCCCTGCACTACAGCCAAGGATATTCTTTTGTATCACGACCACAATTATTCATGCACTACGGGCCAAGAATATTTGTGTATTCATTAATGGTCATGATCATGCCAACAACTGTCCATCAATGCACTATGGGCCACTGAGGATTTTTACCACATCATTTGTAACATTACGGTCATGATTATACCGAATATAGTCTCTGTCATAATCATACCAAGTCCATCTATGCACTACAAAATGCCAGATGACTTTCAACATAATATAAACATGAGGATGATGACAATGATATAAGAATTCAATAAAACAAGTTCAAGAATTAATTTATCTAGGAACCAATAACATCCAAATCATCAACATGATACTACTTTGTAGAGTAAAATTCAAGAATACTTGAGAAGAATATTTCCATGAAAGGATCTTTGGATGAAGCGCAAATATCAAGGATATTCCACTAATTTCATGGAGTATAGAAGTCAAAGTTTTAACCAACCGGGTATAATAAAGAATGGAATAACAAAAGGAATCACCATGCATGCGATAGGCCGCATGGTAGGTTATTCCAATGAATAATAAATAACGGAACCAGTCCGACGCGTAAAATGCATGCATGGGGATATTCCAACGAAATAATAAAGAATGGAACCAGGTCCGGCGTAAAACACACAGACGGTGATGTTCCAAATGAATAATAATAAAGATTTTAACCAGTCCTGTAAAACACACGCATGTGGATGTTCCAATAGAATAATAATAAAGATTTTAACCAGGTCCTATTAGTAAAACACACGACAGTGATGTTCCAATGTATAATAGAAGAATGTCACCAAGTATAGGGTAAACCACGATACAAGGTTATTCCAATGTAATAATAAGCAATGGAATAACAACAGTTCTCTTCATGAATAAGAAAGAATAACACCCCTTACTTTTAGTAGGAGATTGAATACTCGCAGAGGTGTAGTAACAAAATACTCTTCTTCTTTCTCTCTTATTCTCTATACTATACTTTCTCTCTCTATAGCTTGAATGAATTAAGTGAAAAATAATGAAGCACTAGGCCTCTATTTATAGAAGATTTCTAGCTTAGCTTTTGCCATGTGAAAAGGCAAGTGGCTCATTTAACCGGTGATGTGAAAAGAAAAATGGTTTGACACCTGTAATGTGAAACGATAAGTGGTTCGACGCCTGTAATGTGAAATGATAAGTGGTTCGACGCCTATAATGTGAAACAGCAAGTGGTTTGACGTCTGGTAAAGGTAATTACTATTGACGAAGGTAATTACTATTCACAAAGGTAATTACTATTCACAAAGGTAATTACTATTGACGAAGGTAATTACTATTGACGAAGAGACTCTTAGATGATGACATATGGGCCCCCCCATAAAATAATCAAACTTACCACAAACGTCTCATAACAGACTCTTTATATACATCAAGGATTGAATAAATATTACCACAAATCATTTTATTTTTAATCAACACATATTTAATCTTTCAACAATTATTAATCATTTATAACTTGTCGTCTCAATTATTGATTTAATACTATAACATATTATACAAATGATACTGTGACAATAATTGAATCAATAATATAAGAGATATGATCACGGCAATCTTCGTAGTAATAATTGAGCATAGTTGAGTGACTTCTCACGTAAGCATCAATAATCAATATCGTGTGCTATTATACAACTATGCGACATCGCATACTTTTACTACCGGGTAGTTCAATGCTTTAAACGTAACACCTCTCCGTTATTTTATAGAAAGATAATTTTGTCGCTTTCTAACTACGACAATACTTCCGTTAGGGGGGGTCCACCAATGATTGAGCCGTCGTATTTAATATTCCCCACCAAACGAATATTTTATAACAACTTGCTTACTTTGTAAAATTTATAAATATTACCCACAACTATAACATTATATCAAATTTATTCCATAATATTCAAAAATAATATTTATAGAAAATTCATCTTTATTTATAAAAGTTGGGGTCTTACAACCTCCCTTCTTATGAAATTTTTCCCTCGAAATTAGGGTACGCACTGTATATGTCGAAGAGGTAAGGATACATTGATTTCATTTGATTCTAACTCCCAAGTCATTTCCTCAACATCGTGGTTCCTCCACAAAACTTTGACTTGAGGTATAACCTTGGAGCGTAGAATATGTTCCTTCTTATCCAAGATTTGAACAGGAACCTCTTCATACGTCAAATCTTCCGCTATTTCGTCCGGTTCTAACTCAATAATGTGGTTCGTGTCTTTCACATATTTACGTAACATGGATATATGAAAAACGTTATGAACACGAGACATACTTGGCGGTAAAGCGAGTGTATAGGCCACAGTTCCTACTCGATCGAGGATTAAAAATGGACCGATGAATCGAGGATTGAGTTTTCCTCTCTTTCCAAATTTTGTAACTCCTTTCCATGGAGCAACTCTTAACAACACATGATCTCCTATATCGAATTCCACGTCCTTTCGATGAAGATCAGCATAACTCTTTTGTCGATTTTGTGAGGTTTTTATACGTTGTCGGATCATTTGAATCTTTTTCGTAGTCATACGTACCAACTCCGGTCCCAACAACGTTGCTTCACCCACCTCATCCCAGCATACGGGAGAACGACACTTTCTTCCATACAACGCTTCGAATGGAGACATGTCAATACTTGCTTGATAACTGTTGTTGTAGGAAAATTCCACCAATGGTAAGAACTTGTCCCAACTTCCCTTGAAATCAAGGACACAGAGTCTTAATAGATCTTCAAGAGTTTAAATAGTCCTCTTTGACTGTCCGTCCGTCTGAGGATGATATGCCGAGCTAAATCGTAAGTCTGTGCCCATAGCTTTTTGCAAACTAACCCAAAATCGTGAAGTGAATCTTGGGTCTCGATCAGAGACTATGGATACCGCAGCATACCATGCGGCCTTTACAATCTCGTTTATGTACATACATCTGAGCAAGACGTTCAAGTGTATAAGTTTCTCAGATCGGTAAGAAATGAGCGGACTTTTGTCAATCTATCAACAATGACCCAAATCGCATCTATGCCTTGAGAAACCTTAGGAAGACCGTGAACGAAATCCATGGTAATGTGCTCCTACTTCCATTCTAGAATTTCAAGTGGTTACAATGGACCTTTTAGTACTTGATGCTCGCTTTAACTCGTTGACAAGTTAGACACCTTGAGATAAACAAATATCTCT
Source organism: Panax quinquefolius (assembly GCA_020205615.1). Taxonomy (NCBI): domain Eukaryota; kingdom Viridiplantae; phylum Streptophyta; class Magnoliopsida; order Apiales; family Araliaceae; genus Panax; species Panax quinquefolius. The sequence goes on along the minus strand of CM035157.1, from coordinate 91,790,171 downwards.
CTCTCTTCATATTGCTCCACCAAAATGTATGATTTAATATCATGATACATTTTGGTACTCCCGTGATGGATTGCAAATGGTGTGTTGTGCGCCTCCATCATGATATTATACTTTAAATCAAGGTCGTTAGGAACACAAAGTCCGAGTTGACTCAAGTATTCCTTCTTCATCGATTCTTGCTTCCGGCATAGCACCTTCTTGCACTTTCTTCCTCATACGCATCAGCTCCAGGCCTGTAGCTTGAGCAGCTTTAACTTTATCGATTAAAGTCGGTTCTACTCGTATACTCACTATCATCACATGCGTCCCTGGAGTCTTTAACTCTATCTCCATCCTTTGCAAGTCACACAAAATGGGCCTTTGCGTTGAGAATATCGCTTTTCGTGCTTTGCATATGATCTTCTACTCAATGCGTCAGCTACCACGTTCGCTTTTCTAGGATGGTATTGGATGGTATAATCATAATCTTTCAACAGTTCAAGCCAACGTCGTTGTCGCATGTTGAGTTCCTTTTGAGTGAAGAAATATTTGAGGCTTTTATGATCCGTAAAGATCTCCACTTTCTCCCCATTCAAGTAATGCCTCCAAATTTTAAGTGCAAGAAGACAATGTTTGCTAACTCTAGATCATGAGTAGGATAATTCCTCTCATATTCTTTGAGTTGTCATGAGGCATAGGCTATAAATTTTCCATGTTGCATGAGAACACATCCCAACCCTTTGCTCAAGCATCATCAGAGATGACAAATCCTCCGAGCGGATGTTATTGTCGAGCAGGTCTTTGAAATAAGTCTCCTCTTGAGTTCTTGAAAACTCTTCTCACATTCTTCGCTCCAACCGAACTTTGTATCTTTCCGAAGTTAGTTTGAAATCAATGGAGTAGCGATTCGAGAAAATCCTTCCACGAATCTCGATAATAACCAAATAAACCGAGAAAGCTACGTACTCGGCCATCGATTTAGGTTGTTCCCGACTTTGAATAGCTTCAATCTTTCTTTGGGTCAATGATATTCCATGACTTGATACCACGTGCCCAAGGAATGCTACTTCTTCAAGCCGAACTCGCATTTCTTCAACTTGGCATAAAACTTGTATTCACGAAGCTTTTGGAGTGTCAGCCTCAAGTATTGCTCATGATCTTCACGACTTTTGGAATAAATAAGGATGTCATCAATAAAGACGACCACAAAGTGATCCAAATATTCCTTGAATACTCGGTTCATCATATCCATGAAGGCAGCAGGAGCATTAGTCAATCCAAAGGACATGACTAGGAATTCATAATGCCCGTACCGAGTTCTGAAAGTGGTCTTTGGAATGTCAGCGGTTCTAATCTTCAATTGGTGATATCCGGAACGAAGATCAATCTTTGAAAAGAATTTGGCTCCTTGCAACTGGTCAAACAAGTCATCAATACGTGGCAATGGATACATATTTTTGATGGTGACATGATTCAACTCCCGATAATCAATACAAAGTAGCATACTCCCATCTTTCTTCTTCGCGAATAGAACAGGAGCACCCCAAGGAGAAGTACTAGGATGAATAAAGCCAATGTCTAACAATTCCTACAGTTGGGTCTTTAACTCCTGAAGTTCAATAGGAGCCATTCGATATGGGGCTTTGGAAATAGGTTTTGTACCAGGTTCAAGGTCGATACAAAATTCAATTTCACGCTCTGGGGTAGGCCAGAAGTTCTTCTGGGAATACGTCGGAAATTTATTAACAATAGAAATATCGTTCAAAATCGGCGTATTTTTGTTTAAATCATGACATGAGCTAAGAAAGCTTGACATCCATTTTTCAATAAACGAATAGCTTTATGGCTTGAGATGACCGTGATTGATTTTAATGGTTTGGTCGCTTGAATTCGCATAATAGGTTGGTTAGGAATATGAAAGCTAACAACCTTACGAAAACAATCAATTTTTGCATGATAAGTAGTTAACCAATCAATCCCTAGAATCACGTAAAATGCAAGTATTTTTAATGAAATAAGATCGACAGGTAATGTGAGGGTACCGATTTGAACCAAACAAGACTTATAAACAGTGGATGTAATGAAGGTTTCTCCCAACGGAGTTTCCACAGATAAGTCAAAGTCTAATTTCTCCGGAGTCAAATTTAATCGATGAGCGCAAGTAGGAGAAATAAAAGAATGGGTAGAACCGGTATCAAATAAAGTATAGACTTCATTAGAGTTTATGATAAGCTTACCCGTGATGACCTCATTCGAGTTCCTTGCTCTCTGGGAGGTCACAACAAACGCTCTCCTCAGTACTACTAGGTTTGACTTTTTTGGGACGGCCCTTTGGTGCCTCCATCCTAGCTGAATTTGTCTTCGGTAAATGACAAAATCGAGCTAAGTGACCTTCTCTTCCACAATTATAACATGCTTTGGACGGACTTGGCGCGATTTGGATCTGATGTGTCCCTCTCCTCCGCATTTGAAGCATATGATAGGTGGTCTTTCTCCTTCCTTAACAACGGGTGCTGGTGCTAACGTCTTTCCATCATTGTTGAATCTCCTTTTCTTAAAATGTCCATTCTTATTGTTTTGGCCTGATTACCACCAAGTGGTTACCATATCCGCCTTTGTTGATTCCCTCCACGCTTGTTGTCACCGCTTGATGACTACTCTCACCGGTATTATAATTTTGCACGGCTACTCTCTTTTAGTTGCGTTGACTCATTATCGTGCTCCACTAATCGAGCCCTATTTACAACATCTCAATACAAACACGCTTTATGAGAAATAAGATGTTGACGATTCCGACTTCAAACCTCTTAAAAACATTCGCGCCCATTCTCTCTTCATTATCCACCAGTGGGGACGAAACCGTAATAACTCCGCAAATTTTGCCTCGTATTGCGACACGGGCCATATTGTTTTGTTCCAACTTGATAAACTCCACCTCCTTCATGTGGCGAATACTTTCGGGAAAGTATTTGTTGTTGAATGACTCCCGGAACTTCTCCCAAGATATCTTGAAGACAAAGAAGTTGAGTCGTTTCTGGAATTCCCACCAATGTCGCCTCTCTCCGCAACATAAAAAGCGTGAAGGGAACCTTTTGCTCCTCGGAGCATCCCAAGACATCAAATATCTTGGTAATCTGCTTTATCCATGCTTACGCGAAGTGGTTTTGCTCTCTCCTTAAACTCCGGTGGTCCCAAATTGAATTGTTTAGCGGTGGACCACGAGAGTTTTCCGTGTTTCCACCTATGTTTTGGACAGAGTCGCTCTACTTTCTTTGTTGCATGAATTGCATAAAGCCTCTGAACATTTGATCATTCATCATTTGGTCGGTGTTGTTGTTTGCATGAGGATTGTCGCCTTCCTGATGCACATTATATAAAAGTTGCAAAATTTATAAATATTACCCACAACTATAACATTATATCAAATTTATTCCATAATATTCAAAAATAATATTTATAGAAAATTCATCTTTATTTATAAAAGTTGGGGTCTTACACTAATCACCTTGTCATATACATTCCACAGTCATTAAATCACACACAACATCAATATAGTCAAAATATCTAAGTCCAAATCAATTTCTAAAACCTGTCGGTGTACCGACGACTTTATCAGGTAATTATCAAGTCTAAGACTCTATATCGAAGTTCAATATCTGTTTAGACTATTTAAATAATAAATATAACATTTTTAAATGACTTCTGAATAATTTTTAAACAATTATTATAATTTATCACGAATTTTTAAACACCTAATCATTATAAAATGATTTAAATATTAAATAATTCTATTATCATTAATATTTAATTAATATTAAACTATTAATGAAAGCATTGCTAAAATATTAAAGTTATTTATAATAACTTAATATATTTTAAAGTATTAATTTTACCACTTAGATGATTTTTAAAACATTTAAAATCATTTTAAATAATTACAATTAATATTTAAATATTAATGCATTATCTATCAAAATATTAAAAGTCATTAATTATAACTTAAAATATTTTTAATTCATTAATATCCTTTGCAAATGATTTTTTAAATAAATAAAACTATTTTTCAACTATTTATTTAATATAATTATTAAATAAATTTAATATCATTAATATTAAATTAATATCATTAATATCATTAATATTAAATTATTAATGAAATTATCCTTTAAATATTAGAACTTATTTTATAACTTAAAATATTCTTAAAACACTTTAATTTCATTTAAAATGATTTTATAATATTAAAATCATTTTAAACTTATTTATTTAATATAATTATTAAATAACTTTAATATTATTAATATTAAAATATTAATATTTTCATGACAAAATATCAAAAGTTATATTTTATAATGTAAAATATTTTTATAATACTTTAAATGATTTTTAAATCATTAATTCTATTTTCATAATTTATTTAATACATTTATTAAATAACTTAATTATCATTAATATTAATTTATTAATTAAATTTCATCACAAAATATTAAAAGTTACATTTTAAAACTCAAAATATTTTAAATACTTTATTCTTATTTAAAATGATTTTTCATAATATTAAATGATTTTTCTCTAATTTATTTAATACACTAATTAAATAAATTAAATATCATTAATATTCAAATAATTATAAATATTAATGAAAAATATCCCAAATAGTCAAAAAATATTTTTCATAATTCAAAATAATTTTTAAAATCATTTTTGGTAATTTTTATAATTTATTTCCTATTTTTTTTATCATTTTTCAGAAATTAGGAAAATAATATAAATAAAACTATCGCTATAGGCTATAGCGACAGTAACCGTCGTTGTTGGTGTTCTTGAGCTTCAAGAACACTAATAGACAGTTACTAACATGCTAGGTTTGACTACGATTAACTTTCAGTCCATGAATTTTATGGGTCTTGTTAACCATTTTTCATGTAGTGTTTATGTAGCAGTACACAAAATAATCATCATATATGCCATACAATATCACATCTGCACAATCCAAAGCTTCAAAGTGACTGTCAGAAGCTTTCTGGGCTTTCTGGGTTACCCAGAAACCCAGAGAGCTTCGACTGACCATTTTGTGGCTCAATTTTCCAACTGTTCTGCTCATCAAATAGGTTGGTTATTAGTGTAAACAGGTAGTAATTACTACAAAGAACAATGACATAACATGATCACAGTTCAAGTATAACAGAATCATAAGCTATGATTCGGTAAAACCCTTTCAGAGGGCTTGATCTAACCATTTCTGGAATTTCCAGAAAATAGCTTCGTGACCGGATGTCTTAATTTGACAATCCATTAAATCCCACATCTTTGTTATATAAGAAATATAATAACATGGATCTATTGTCCATATAACAGTCTACAATCTGGACACAAACACATTATCAAACAACTTAAACACAAACAGATCAAAGAGCTTAAAAATGTTGTCAGACACAAAAAAATGCTTTCTAGGTTACCCAGAATTCCCCTGGTCATGCCCGGTAAACGGGTTTTGACCATTAATAACATACAATCTGTGCATCATATGACCCCAATTCCAGTTCCAGACTAAAGATCTCACAAAATATTACATGTTAAAACATTTAAACACCACAAACACATACCCTACTAAGATCTAGGGAACCTGACATTCATTGTCAGACCTCATTTTCAAAAAAATTTAGATTTGGAAAATCATCAAATCCGAGCCTATAGATGTTATGGATCTAACATCTAGAAACCCAGATCATAGATAAACACTACATAGAACATATTACAACACATAATCATAACTTTTAACAGAAGATCAAGGGTAAAATTTTCAATTAGGGTTTTATACTTTTAAACACAAATTCTTGAATCTATGCCTCTGATTTGTTGTGAGTGTTAGTGGGGCTTGAATTGTGACTGAACTAGCACTAAAATTTCATGGGTTTGAGGAGAGAGAAACTTGGTTGAGAGTAAGTTGAACAAATGGGCTATAATGCACACTTTTCTCTCTCTTCATCCTTATATAAGTGACTTAGATGCAATGTATTGGTGATATACAATGGTTGAGCTGTATAATTCAGTCACAAGGAAAGTCAATGGTAGTTCACCAACCACAAATATGGCTAGATACACAAGTAATGTCCAATAATGCAATAAGGGTATTTTTGACATTTGGCTTAGAAATTTAATGGCATTATGGTAACTTGTCAAACCCTTAGCACAAAAATTGTAGGATTTTAATTTAGGGTTTAAAATAAAAATTTTAGTTTCTAAAAATTATAATTAGGGTTTCTTAATCAATTAGGTTTTTAATTACTTAGCACTTTGCTAATTAGGTTTAAGATACACTAATTAGCATTAACCTTCCCAATTTAGCAATTAGGGTTTACCATAAGCAAATTAGGGTTTATAATTTAGAAAAATAATAAGGGTTTATACTTTTAAAAAAAATTAGGGTTTTGAATAATTAAGATTCTCCCTAATTAGGGTTAATATCTATAACACCGATCATAAATCACATTAACATGATTACATAACAGTCTTAAGCTGGCATCCGACTCTTAGATTAGGGTTTAACAGCTTAAAACTAGGGTTTTGACATATACACATAATTGACCAACATTATCAGTCCACACATATACAGTACATATTTACAGTACTAAAATAAAATAATATTATAATAAATGTTATATAACATATTTACTTAGACAGATTTTAAAGTCTCATTTGACTTCAAACTAGGGTTTTTAGTAAAATTAGGGTTTTGCATGCTACATTAAAATTGTTCCACACATTAACATTACACACATACAGTACACATCTATAATACTGACAAATAATAATATAATATTATTATTCTCATTCCTTGATCAAAAATCTAAAATTAGGGTTTGAATTCCATATCTGATTTATCTGCATATACATACCATTACTAATTAAGTTAAATAATTAACTTAATTATTCTCAAATAAATTCATATAATAAAATAATTATTATAATAATTCTATAATCATTTCATAAATTATTTAAATAATATAATAATCTTATTTTCATGGAAAATAATTAATAAAAATATTTCTATTATAAAATTAAATATTATAAGAATATTATTTATATTGATCAATAATTCTAAAAATAAAATTATTCTTAATCATTCATGTAATAAATATATTTTATATTCATCATATAAATACATACATATTACCTTGCACATATCCTTTCCTTTAAAATAATTAATAAATAATAATAATAATAAATAAAAAAAATTATACGCAAAATTTCTGATTTATTTATATAGAAAATATCGGGTTATTACAATATCTTTGGCCTGTAGTGCAAAGATGAATGATTACCCGATGAATATCTTTGGCACGTACTGCTAAGATGGACAGGTGTTGAGATGAACATGACCAACTAGTGATACAAATGAATATCTTTGTCCTGTAGTGCAAAGATGAATATTTGATTTAAGATGTATATTGTGACACCACCAAATTCGGGTTACCTGATCCCCGAGTTTGGTGCTCACAATTCACAATATAATAACATCTAACTACCCATTATTTATAAATAGTAATACATAATTCATTAAAAGATATTGTTAATACATTAGTCCTAGGTCGTCTAACCTTAACATTACAAACATACCCTTTAGATATATAAAAAGGGTTTACAAAACAACATAATAAATATGCTTAATATAAAATTACTCCAGCACTATGCCTTTGCCTTTGTTCTTCTTAGCTCCGCTGACCTCTTCGTTCCTAGCTGAAATATTTTATTTAGCAAGGGTGAGCAACAAATTTGCCTCGCAAGTGAAGATGTACAATAGATGTATAAGAATTCAAGAATAATAGACTATCTATTTTGATAGAATGACACCAAAGTTCGAAGAACTTTGAAATAGCTGAACAAAGCTTTAATAACTAACAAGTCTTCTTGCATTTTATGAAACACAATAATCTGATAATGAAAGAGTACAACGCTTTCAAAGTTTCTACGATATTCTAATGAATAATCAAGAATCAATTCTACGTAATAACAAAATAGAATGTTTTCTAGATTTATGCTGAGTGATTCATTGGATCTTGAACTTCTCTTCTCGAGAAACTATCAAAGATTTGACTTTGATATACCCAGGTGTATCAGATAATCATAAAGATTAAATCATACCCCTCTGCAAGTATTTGGAGTGGCCAACTCCTTGTACCCTATATTATGCATAATACTTACACGCGTGCAAAGGCCAAATATACAACCAATAAAATGTTCCCTTTGTATAAAAGGTTGTTCTTCTCAGTCTTAGAATCAGAATTTGATTTAACAACGAAATACTATGATTTTAATATATAATCACTTTCTTGATCTAGCCGAAATAATTGACATCAATCTATCAATAATAATTGGCTTCTCCCTTCATCAGGTATGTTACAAAGGCTGTCTTCTTGTGACGCCCCCAAAATAGGTATACATCACCCATTCTGAGTTGTCAATACATGGTACAGAAACAACTACAACTTTATTATTACAACAGTAAAACAGTGAGTTTGAATACAAATATTATCTTCTAGACAATATCTATACTCAAATAAATCCTCATCACATTTATTGATACATTATTTTACAAAAATGGTGAGGACTACTAAACAATTCTTTCTAAAACCTTTATTCCATACCCCACTTGCATACTCGCTATATTCTCGCCTCCCCGAGAAGAAAAATGGAACAAAAAGGAAAAGGGTGAGCTCAACTAGCCCAAAGAAAGAATATTATTACTAAGATAATATACAACAAATTACCGTTAGTCTTCAACAGGGAAAAATCTAATAGAATACAATAGACAACAAATTTTAAATCAATATTCGCAGTGAAATAATAATTCATTAGAAGAGTTAAGTAGAGAATGCAAACTACTATCTTCTATGTATGAATTTAAAAGTTCATCGCTATCTTTTTTATCCCCAGTAACATCAATCAATATACATCTGAATCAAATATTCATCTTTGCACTACAGTGCCAAAGATATTCATCAATTATCATGTTCATCTAAACATCTGCTCATCTTTTGCACTACGACCAAAGATATTCTTCGAAATCATTCATCTTTGCACTACAGCCAAAGATATTCAATAATATCATCATTTAAGACCGAGGATGATGAAAATATTTTTAAAGAAACGAATCCAAAGAAAACAAAATGACAAGGACTAAGGATTAAGGATTCGTATTTTGTTTTATCCATGTTCAAAAATACCTCAAAAATAATCATAGTGGTGTAAAATTCAAGAATGATCAAAACATGGATACAATCAAAGCTAGTATCCATAATAGATATTTTGGACAAAAAGAATAAATTTTATTTTTCTATGAATAGTGCAGATATCGTGAATAGTCTTGTGATACGTGAATAGTAACTCAGACACCAAAAGATAGAAATTTCCCAAAAAACATCTTCACGCTTTCATGAATAGTACTTTGTGAATAGTAACTCGTGAATAGTAACTCATGAATAGTAACTCGTGAATAGTAACCCTACATGAAAAAGTTCCAAATTTGATAAAAGTTTCAACCAATATTTCAAAGATAATGATATTGAAATCCTTTTACCTCGAAAGCTTAGTACTTAAATTTGAATACTGAGAGTATAGTCTTTGAGGAAACTTCCTCCGCCTAACAATACTCAAAGTATACTCACAAGAATACGCTCAATATATCAAGAGAGAAATAGAGAGAAACTTCAGTTTACGGTGTGTTTTCAATTCTAACCTAAGCACCCTATTTATAGGAAAATGCTTAGAACACCAAAGTAGAAAATTGAATATAATATTAATATATTTTTCACATTTTCTTTAGCCCACCTTAGACAACTGATCTCAGCCCATTTGAATCACATGTGAGGCCAACTTAGTTGAAAAAAACGTTTTTCTCAAAATAATTAACTAAAACTCCCAAAAATTAATTATTTCGGAACTTCGGAACTTCAATAATTCATAATAAATATCCCTTTCATCAGAAAATTCGAATCTCGCGAGTTTTTATAGGAAATTCAATTCTCTACAACTTTGCAGAAGAAAGTTTTTCCAAATTCCAAATAGAAAATGACCGAAATCCACAAACGGGCGATTTTACAAGCTATAATCAAATTTCAGTCAATAAATGGGTCCACCAACACACAAAACATGTGTTAAACATTTAATGCCACAAAAATACTCTTCCTCCTCATATACTCATATATCCCACATTCATTGTAAAAATATCATCGTTAATATATTATTAAAATAATATATTTAAATGAATTATTTTATCAGAAAAAGATAAAATATTAATTTTCAACAATTGTCACATTAAAAATTTTCTCCATCTATATCCTCATAAAATCAATATTTTTCTCATCATATAAATCAATAATTAATTATTCATAAATAATATTACGAGAATCACATTATTGACAACCAGCGGCTCCTGTGATGTAGGAGGCTTTCCAATAAGGATCTCTCTTTACTAGCGCGCAATTAGATGACCAAACCTCTCCTTAGACAGAACTTTCTAGACATTGTCAATAATGTTATCTAATAATATTATTCAGATAATATGAATTATTGTCTCGATAATGGAAAATACTATTGTAATGACAATTATTGAAACAACAAAGAATATAAAATGTCAACGTAGCAATTATTGAATCAATAAAATAAAATATCGAATAAGAATTATCGTAACCATTATTGAGTAGTGCCTTCAATAATTGGTGCAATACTGCGCATAATATCGCGTAACAACACGTATTCTCGTGTTTTAACCACCACCGGGTATTCCAACAAAGTTAATTCAGAATAACTACGCAATTATTTTTAAATAACTTATATTTGTCGCTTTTTCTTCATCCAATCGCTTTTAGATTTAGTTATGGGGCCCACACATGGTCATGGCCACCGTCATATGAATATTCCCCGACAAAGATTTAATATTCCACGACCAAACGAATATTCCCAACAACAATGAATATTTTATAACCACTTGTTTATTTTGAAGTATTTGCGTATTTTCCCCTAACTATCCACATTAATCAAATCAACCCTTACTATTTCAAAATAATCAATAGAGAAAATTAAATTTCATTAATAATAAGTTGGGGTCTTAAAACCTCCCTCCTTATGAAATTTCGTCCTCGAAATTGAGGTACGATGACTGTGTTTCAAAAGGTGAGGATACCTCGCTTTTATTTCGCTTCCAATTCCCGTGTCATTTCTCTATAAGATGATTCCTCCACAAAACTTTAACTTGTGGTATGACCTTTCTTAGCGCGTAGGACATGCTCTTTTCCTATCCAAAATCTTGACAGTACCTCCTCATACGTTAAATCTTCTTCTATATCTTGTCCTGGTTCTAACTCTATAACGTGGTTCTGGTCTTTCACATATTTACGAAGTACGATATGTGAAACACATTATGAACACGAGACATACTTTGAGGTAACGCGAGTCTATAGGCTACATTTCCTACTCGGTCAAGAATTTGAAATGGACCAATAAATCGTGGATTGAGCTTTCCTCTCTTCCCAACTCTTGTAACTCCTTCCATGGAGCAACTCGCAACAATATATGATCCCCACACTAAATTCCACGCCCTTTCGATGAAGATCCGCATAACTCTTTTGTCGATCTTGTGCCGCTTTGTATATGTTATCGAATCATTTGGATCTTTTCCGTAGTCATACGTACCAACTCGGGTCCCAACAAAGTTGCTTCACCCACCTCGTCCCAACATACTGGAGAGCGACACTTTCGTCCATATAATGCTTCAAATGGAGCTACACCTATACTTGCCTGATAACTGTTGTTGTAGGAGAATTCCACCAATGGTAAATACTTATCCCAACCGCCTTGAAGTCTAGGACACGAGTCTTAATAAATCTTCAAGAGTTTGAATAGTCTTTTCTAATTGTCCGTCTGGCTTTGAGGATGGTATGCCAAATCAATCGTAAATCCGCGCCCATAGCTTTTTGCAAGCTAACCCAAAATCTTGAAGTGAATCTTGGGTCACGATCCGAAACTATGGATACAGTATATACCATGCAACCTCACAATCTCATTCACGTATATACTAGCAAGACGTTCAAGTGAATAAGTCTCCCGTATCGGCAAGAAATGAGCAAACTTGGTTAATCTATCAACAATAACCCAAATAGCATTGATGCCCTGAGAAACCATAGGAAGACCCGTAACGAAATCCATGGTAATGTGTTCCCACTTCCATTTCGGAATCTCAAGTGGTTGCAACGGACCCTTAGGTACTAGATGCTCCACCTTTACACGTTGACAAGTTAAACACATTGAGATAAACTTTGCAATCTCTCTCTTCATATTGTTCCACCAAAATGTATGTCAAAGATCACGATACATTTTAGTACTTCCAGGATGGATTGCAAATGGTGTATTGTGTGCCTCCATCATAATCTTGTACTTCAAATCAGAGTCGTTAGGAACACAAAGTCTAGAGTGGACTTGAAGTATTCCTTCTTCATCAATTCTTGCTTCTGGAATAGCTCCTTCTTGTACTTTCTTCTTCATACGCATCGCATCGCCTGCGGCTTGAGCAACCTTAACCTTTTCTATTAAAGTTGGCTCTATGCGTATACTTGACATCATAGTACTCGTTCCTGCATATGATCTTCTACTCAACACGTCAGCTACCACGTTCGCTTTTCCAGGATGGTATTGAATAGTGTGGTCGTAGTCTTTCAATAGCTCGAGCAAACGTCATTTGCCGCATGTTGAGTTCTTTTTTGAGTGAAGAAATATTTAAGGCTTTTATGGTCCGAATATATCTCCACTTTCTCCCCATATAGATAGTGCCTCCATATCTTTAGCGCTGAAAACGATCGGGCGCTAACTCTAGATCATGAGTAGGATAATTCCTCTCATACTCTTTTTAAGTTGTCGCGAGGCATAGGCTATGACTTTCCCACGTTGCATGAGAACACATCCTAACCCTTTTTTCACGAAGCATCATGGGAGATAACAAATCCATCCGAACCAGATGGTATTGTTAGAACAGTGCTTAAAATAAGTCTCCTCTTAAGCTCTTGGAAACTCTTCTCGCATTCTTCACTCCAAATGAATTTTATATCCTTCCGAGTTAGTTGGGGTTAATGGAGTAGCGATTCGAGAAAACCCTTCCACGAATCTCCGATAATAACCAAATTTAAGCCCAAAAACTACGTGACTTGATCACCGACTTGGTTGCTCCCAACTTTGTATTGCTTCAATCTTCACGGGATCAACAGATACTCCATGTTTTCGACACCACGTGCCCAAGGAATGCTACTTCCTCAAGCCGAACTCGCATTTCTTCAATTTGGCATATAGTTTGTTTTCACGAAGCCTTTGGAGTACCAACTTTCAAATGGTGCTCATGATCTTCACGACTTTTTGGAATATATGAGGATGTCATCAATAAAAACAACAACGAATCGATCCAAATATTCCTTGAATACTCGGTTCATCATATCCATGAAAGCCGCAGGAGCATTAGTCAATCCGAAAGACATGACTAAGAATTCATAATGCCCGCATCGAGTTCTAAAGGCGGCGGTCTTTGAATATCCTCGCCTAATCTTCAAATTGACCGATGATATCCGAATCGAAGATCAATTTTTAAAAAGAATTGTGCCCTTGCAACTAGTCAAACAAGTCATCAATACGAGGTAGAGGATACCTATTCTTGATGGTGACATGGTTCAATTCCCCGATAGTCAATACAAAAGTCGCATACTCCCGCCTCTTTCTTCTTTACTGAATAAAACAGAGCACCCCAAGTAGATGTACTAGGGCGAATGAAACCGATGTCCAACAATTCCTCAGAGTTGGACCTTTAACTCCTCAAGTTCAATAGAGCCATTCGATATGGGGTTTTAGAAATGGGCTTTGTACCAGTTTCAAGATCAATAAAGAATTCAACTTCACGCTCGGGGTAGAATCGAAGTTCTTCAGAAATACGCCGTCGAAAGTCAATAACAACAGAATATTATTCAAATTTGACGTGTCTTTATTCAAATCCATAACATGGGCTAAGAAAGCTTGACATCCGCTTTTCAATAAACGAATAGCTTTATGATTAGATATGACAAAGGATTGATTTTAATGGTTTAGTTGCTTGAATTGCATAACAAAGTTGGTTAGGAATATGAAAACTAACAACCTTACGAAAACAATCAATTTTGGCATGATGAGTAGTTAACCAATCAATCCCTAAAATCACTTCAAAAGCAAGTATCTTTAAAGAGATAAGGTCAACAGGTAAGGTAATGGTGCTAACTTGAATCAAACAGGATTTACAAACAGTGGATGTGATGAAAGTTTCTCCTAACGGAGTTTCCACAGATAGGTGAATGTCTAATTTCTCCGGAGTCAAGTTTAAACGTTGAGCACAAGGCAGAGAGATAAATGAATGGGTAGCACCCCGTGTATCAAGTAAGGTATAAACTTCGCAAGAATTTATAAATAGCTTACCCGTGATCACCTCGTTTGGGTTCCTCGATTATGACCAAATCACAACAAACGCTTCTTCCCTAATCGTTGACTTTGACTTTTCTCGGGATGTCTTTTGAGTCACCGTCCCCTCACTGAACTAGGTTTCGCTACTGCATAATCTCGAGCGATATGTCCTTCCTTTCCACAATTATAGCATACCTTGAACTGTTGTGGGCCGGCTTGACCGATATGTCCCTCTTTCCCATTTATAGATATGACCGGTGGTCGTTTCCTCCCTTAGAACCGCTTGTTGCTTGTAATCGCCGCCTTCACATGGTCATTGTTAAATCTCCTCTCGCTTAAAATCTCCTCCCGACTCGCTTCTTCTATTTTCATAGCCATGATTACCACCAGAGTGGTTACCATTTTGTCCATCTATTTCTTTCTCCGTTTGGTTATCATTATTTTGTTGACTACTATCTCTCAGTACGATCCTCGTTATGGTCCCTCACTGACTGTAGTATCTCGTATCTCGCCTAATAATTGAGCCTGCTTACAACATCCTAATAGAGAGAAAGTTTATGAGAAATGAGATCTTGACGTATGCTTGGGTTTCAAACCTCTAAGAAACATCCGCGTATATCGCTCCTCATTCTCCACCAAATGAGGTGCAAACTCGATAACTCGCAAACTTTGCCTCGCATCGAGACACCGCCATGTTGTTTTGCTTTAATCTGATGAACTCCACTTCCTTCATATGACGAACACTTTTAGGAAAGTATTTGTCATTAAATAGTTTCAAACGCTTCCCAAGACATGCCGAAAAGTACGGCCGGATGGGTACGCTTCATCGACTCCCACCAAGAGTCTCGCCTCGCCACTTTAACATAAAGGTGGCGAATGGAACCTTCGTTCCTCCGTGCATCCCAAGACATCGAATATCTTGGTAATTTGCTTGACCCATGTTTCCGCCATGATCGGATCCGCTTTCCCTTAAATTCTCGTGGTCCCAACTCTTTGAACTCGCTTGTTTGTGACAACCCGTGAATTGCTATCATTTCCTCCTCATTTTGAACACGAGTCTCCTCGTCTGCGATTTTGCATGAACTGCAAAAGCTTCTAAACATCCCCTCGCTCATCATCTCGCTTTCGTGGTGTTGTTCATGGGAGGAACATTGCCACCACAGTTACGCTTTTCCTCGTTGGTGAGTACAAAGCGTCTCCACCGCCTCATTTCCATTGTTAATATTCTCACGACATTCTCAAATACTTTCATAAAACAAGGGTTAATTAAGGAAATCAATATATCACATAATATCCCTATATATCGACCAACTAACAAATAAGCTTAGGTAGGACACACTAGCGAAGGATTTACTCGCCTCTCCCTCCTAGTTCTATTCCCCGATCTCCGCCAGAGATCATATCCCTAAGCTCGATACCAACCGCGACGCCCCCAAAATAGGTATACATCACCCATTCCGAGTTGTCAATACATGGTACGTAAATAACTACAACTTTATTATTACAACAAGAAAAGCTGTGAGTTTGAATACAAATATTATCTTCTAGACAATATTTATACTCAAATAAATCCTCATCACATTTATTGATACATTATTTTACAAAAATGGTGAGGACTACTAAACAATTCTTTCTAAAACCTTCATTCCATACCCTCGACTGCATCGCGCTATATTCTCGCCTCCCGAGAAGAAAAATGGAACAAAAAGGAAAAGGGTGAGCTCAACTAGCCCAAAAAAGAATATTATTACTAAGATAATATACAACAAATTACCATTAGTCTTCAACAGGAAAAAATCTAATAGAATACAATAGACAACAAATTTTAAATCAATATTCGCAATGAAATAATAATTCATTAGAAGAGTTAAGTAGAGAATGCAAACTACTATCTTCTATGTATGAATTTAAAAGTTCATCGCTCATCTTTTATCCCCGTAACATCAATCAATATACATCCGAATCAAATATTCATCTTTGCACTACAGCCAAAGATATTCATCACTTAATCATGTTCATCTAAACACTGCTCATCTTTGCACTACTGACCAAAGATATTCTTCAGAAATCATTCATCTTTGCACTACACAGCCAAAGATATTCAATAATATCATCATTTAAGACCGAGGATGATGAAAATATTTTTAAAGAAACGAATCCAAAGAAACAAAATGACAAGGACTAAGGATTAAGGATTCGTACTTTGTTTTATCCATGTTCAAAAATACCTCAAAAATAATCATAGTGGTGTAAAATTCAAGAATGATCAAAACATGGATACAATCAAAGCTAGTATCCATAATAGATATTTTGGACAAAAGAAGAAAAATTTTATTTTTCTATGAATAGTGTCAGATATCGTGAATAGTGCCGTGATACGTGAATAAGTAACTCCGACACCAAAAGATAGAAATTTCCCAAAAACATCTTCACGCTTCATGAATAGTACTGTGAATAAATAGTAATCTTCGTGAATAGTAACTCATAGAATAAGAATAGTAACTCGTGAATAGTAACCCCAACATGAAAAAGTTCCAAATTTGATAAAAAGTTTCAACCAATATTTCAAAGATAATGATATCAAGAAATAATATCATTCGACCTTACCTCGAAAGATTAAGACTTAGTCGGAATACCGAGTATAAGTCTTTCAAGGAAACTTCCTCCGCCTAACAATACTCAAAGTATACTCACAAGAATACGCTCAATATATCGAGAGAGAAATAGAGAGAAACTTCAGCTTTAAAGTGTTTTTCAATTCTAACCTAAGCACCCTATTTATAGAAAATGCTTAGAACACCAAAGCAGAAAATTGAATATAATATTAATATATTTTTCACATTTTCTTTAGCCCACCTTAGACAACTGATCTCAGCCCATTTGAATCACATGTGAGGCCAACTTAGTTGCAAAAAACGTTTTTCTCAAAATAATTAACTAAAACTCCCAAAAATTAATTATTTCTGAACTTCGAACTTCAATAATTCATAATAAATATCCCTTTCATCAGAAAATTCAAATCTCGCGAGTTTTTATAGGAAATTCAATTCTCTACAACTTTGCAGAAGAAAGTTTTTCCAAATTCCAAATAGAAATTGACCAAAATCCACAAACCAAGCGATTTTACAAGCTATAATCAAATTTCAACCAATAAATGGGTCCACCAACACACAAAAACATGTGTTAAAACATTTAATGCCACAAAATACTCTTCCTCCTCATATACTCATATATCCCACATTCATTGTAAAAATATCATCATTAATATATTATTAAAATAATAATATATTTAAATGAATTATTTTATCGTAAAAGATAAAATATTAATTTTCAACAATTGTCACATTAAAAATTTTCTCCATCTATATCCTCATAAAATCAATATTTTCTCATCATATAAATCAATAATTAATTATTCATAAATAATATTACGTAATCACATTATCGACAACCGTGCGCCTCCTAAGATAGAGGGGCTTTCCAATAAGGATCTCTCCTTATCGCGCCGCAATTAGATGACCAAACCTCTCCTTAGATGTAACTTTCTAGACATTGTCAATAATGTTATCTAATAATATTATTCAGATAATATGAATTATTGTTCTGATAATAGAAAAATACTCGCTTAATGACAATTATCAAACAACAAAGAATATAAAATGTCAACGTAGCAATTATTAAATCAATAAAATAAAATAATAAAAGAATTACTATAACCATTATCGAGTAGTGCCTTCAATAATTGGTGCAATACCGCAATATCGTGCAACAACGCCAGACATCGTGTTTTAACCACCGGTATTCCAACAAGATTAATCTGTAATAACTACGCCGTATTTTTAAATAACTTATATTTGTCGCTTTTCTTCATCCAATCGCTTTCACATGGGCCCACACATGTCGCTACTATCGCATTTAATATTCCCCGACGATCTTAATATTCCACGACCAAACGAATATTCCCCGACAACAATGAATATTTTATAACCACTTGCTTATTTTGAAGTATTTATGTATTTTCCCCCCTAACTATCCACATTAATCAAATCAACCCTTACTATTTCAAAATAATAAATAGAGAAAATTAAATTTCATTAAAAATAAGTTGGGGTCTTACAACCTCCCTCCTTATGAAATTTCGTCCTCTAAATCGACGTGACGCATACGTGTGTTTCAAAAGGTGAGGATACCTCGCTTTTATTTCCGCTTTCCAATTCCTGTGTCATTTCCTCTATAAAGCATGATTCCTCCACAAAACTTTAACTTGTGGTATGACCTTTCATGCGTGGGACATGCTCCTTCCTATCCAAAATCTTGACAGTACCTCCTCATACGTTAAATCTTCTATTATCTCGTCCTGCTTTCTAACTCTATAACGTGGTTCGGTCTTTCACATATTTACGAATTACGATATGTGAAACACATTATGAACACGAGACATACTCGAGGTAACGCGAGTCTATAGGCTACATTTCCTACTTCTCAAGAAGAATTTGAAATGGACCAATAAATCTTGGATCGAGCTTTCCTCTCTTCCCAAATCTTGTAACTCCTTCCATGGAGCAACTCGCAACAATACATGATCCCCTACACTAAATTCCACGTCCTTTCGATGAAGATCCGCATAACTCTTTTGTCGATCTTGTGCCGCTTTGTATCGCTATCGAATCATTTGGATCTTTTCCGTAGTCATACGTATTCAACTCGGTCCCAACAAAGGTTGCTTCACCCACCTCGTCCCAACATACCGAGAGCGACACTTTCGTCCCATATAATGCTTCAAATGGAGCTACACCTATACTTGCTCGATAACTGTTGTTGTAGGAGAATTCCACCAATGGTAAATACTTATCCCAACCGCCTCTTGAAGTCTAGGACACGTAGTCTTAATAAATCTTCAAGAGTTTGAATAGTCCTTTCGATTTTCCGTCTGCTTTGAGGATGGTATGCCGAATCGAATCAGAAAACTGCGCTCATAGCTTTTTGCAAGCTAACCCAAAATCTTGAAGTGAATCTTGGGTCACGATCCAAACTATGGATACAGCATGCCATGCAACCTCACAATCTCATTCACGCATATACTAGCAAGACGCTCAAGTGAATAAGTCTCCGTGATCGGCAAGAAATGAGCGACTTGGTTAATCTATCAACAATAACCCAAATAGCATTGATGCCCGAGAAACCGTAGGAAGACCCAGAATCTAAATCCATGGTAATGTGTTACCACTTCCATTTCGAATCTCAAGTGGTTGCAACGGACCCTTAGGTACTAGATGCTCCGCCTTTACACGCTGATAAGTTAAACACATCGAGATAAACTTTGCAATCTCTCTCTTATATTGTTCCACCAAAATGTATGTCAAGATCACGATACATTTTAGTACTTCCAGATGGATTGCAAATGGTGTATCAGGTGCCTCCATCATAATCTTGTACTTCAAATCGTAGTCGTTAGGAACACAAAGTCTAGAGTGGACTCAAGTATTCCTTCTTCATCAATTCTCGCCCGAATAGCTCCTTCTTGTACTTTCTTCTTCATACGCATCGCCTCCTGGCCTGGTGGCTCGAGCAACCTTAACTTTTTCTATTAAAGTTGGCTCTATGCGATACTTGACATCATCGCACTCTGCTCGTTCCTCGATATGATCTTCTACTCAACGCGCGCCACCACGCTCGCTTTTCCGTGATGGTATTGAATAGTGTGGTCGTAGTCTTCAATAGCTCGAGCCAACGTCACATCAGCCGCATGTTGAGTTCTTTTTGAGTGAAGAAATATTTAAGGCTTTTATGGTCCTAATATATCTCCACTTTCTCCCCATAGATAGATAGTGCCTCCATATCTTTAGTGCGAAAAAACGATCACCGCTAACTCTAGATCATGAGTAGGATAATTCCTCTCATACTCTTTTTAAGTTGTCGCGAGGCATAGGCTATGACTTTCCCACGCTGCATGAGAACACATCCTAACCCTTTGCACTCAAGCATCGTTGTAGATAACAAATCCATCCGAACCAGATGGTATTGTTAGAACAGTGCGAAATAAGTCTCCTCTAAGCTCTTGGAAACTCTTCTCGCATTCTTCTCTCCAAACGAATTTTGTATCCTTCCGAAAGTTAGCCGAAGTTAATGGAGTAGCGATTCGAGAAAACCCTTCCACGAATCTCCGATAATAACCAAATTAAGCCCAAAAACTACGTATTTCACCACCGACTTTTGCTTGTTCCCAACTTTGTATTGCTTCAATCTTCACGGATCAACAGATACTCCATGTTTCGACACCATCGCGGCCCAAGGAATGCTACTTCCTCAAGCCGTAACTCGCATTTATTCAATTTGGCATATAGTTTGTTTTCACGAAGCCTTTGAGTACCAAATTTTCAAATGGTGCTCATGATCTTCACGACTTTTGGAATATATGAGGATGTCATCAATAAAAACAACAACGAATCGATCTAAATATTCCTTGAATACTTTGGTCATCATATCCATAAAAGTCAGCAGAGCATTAGTCAATCCGAAAGACATGACTAAGAATTCATAATGCCCGCATCGAAGTTCTAAAGGCGCCTTTGAATATCCTCGCTTCTAATCTTCAATTGGTGATATCCGTAATCTAAGATCGATTTTTGAAAAGAATTGTGCCCTTCAGAATCGGGTCAAACAAGTCATCAATACGAGATAGAGGATACCTATTCTTGATGGTGACATGGTTCAATTCCCGATAGTCAATACAAAGTCGCATACTCCCGCTTTTTCTTCTTTACGAATAAAACAGAGCACCCCAAGTAGATGTACTAGGACGAATGAAACCGATGTCCAACAATTCCGTAGTTGGACCTTTAACTCCTCAAGTTCAATAGAGCCATTCGATATGGGGTTTTAGAAATGGGCTTTGTACCAGTGTTCAAGATCAATAAAGAATTCAACTTCACGCTCGGGGGTAGACCGGAAGTTCTTCAGAAATACGTCAGAAAGTCAATAACAACAGAATATTATTCAAATTTGACGTGTCTTTTTATTCAAATCCATAACATGGGCTAAGAAAGCTTGACATCCGCTTTTCAATAAACGAATAGCTTTATGATTAGATATGACAAAGGATTGATTTTAATGGTTTAGTTGCTTGAATTGCATAACAACGGTTGGTTAGAATATGAAAACTAACAACCTTACGAAAACAATCAATTTTGGCATGATGAGTAGTTAACCAATCAATCCCTAAAATCACATCAAAAGCAAGTATCTTTAAAGAGATAAGGTCAACAGGTAAGGTAATGGTGCCAACTTGAATCAAACAAGATTTATAAATAGTGGATGTGATGAAAGTTTATCCTAACGGAGTTTCCACAGATAGGTGAAAGTCTAATTTCTCCGGAGTCAAGTTTAAAGGTTGAGCACAAGCAAGAGAGATAAATTAATGGGTAGCACAGGTATCAAGTAAGGTATAAACTTCGCAAGAATTTATAAATAGCTTACCCGTGATCACCTCGTTTGGGTTCCTCGCATTATGACAAGTCACAACAAACGCCTTCCTAATCGCTGACTTTGACTTTTCTCGGGATGTTTTTTGAGTCACCGTCCCCACTTAACTAGGTTTCGCTACTCGCATAATCTCGAGCGATATGTCCTTCCTTTCTACAATTATAGCATACCTTGAATTGTTGTGGGCCAGCTTGACCGATATGTCCCTCTTTCCCGATTTATAGCATATACGACCGGTGGTCGTTTCCTCCCTTAGAACCAGCTTGTCACGCAGACCGCTGCCTTCACATGGTCATTGTTAAATCTCCTCTTTTTAAAATCTCCTCCCAACTCGCTTCTTCTATTTTCATGGCTATGATTACCACCAGAGTGGTTACCATTTTTGTCCATCTAATTCCTTCTCCGCCGGTTATCATTATTTTGTTGACCGCTATCTCTGGTACGATCCTCGTTATGGTCCCTCACCACCGTACTTTTATCTCGCTCTAATAATTGAGCCATGTTTACAACATCCTAATAGAGAGAAAGTTTATGAGAAATGAGATATCGACGTATGCCGTGTTTCAAACCTCAAAAGAAACATCCGCCATATCGCTCTCTCATTCTCCACCAAATGAGGTGCAAACCTCGATAACTCGCAAACTTTGCCTCGTGATCGAGACACCGCCATGTTGTTTTGCTCTAATCATGAACTCCACTTCCTTCATATGATGAACACTTTCGTGAAAGTATTTGTCATTAAATAGTTTCAAACGCTTCCCAAGACTTCTTTGAAAAGCGGCCGGATGGATACGCTTTCACGCATTCCCACCAAGAGTCCGCTTCGCCACTTTTAATATAAAGGTGGCGAATGGAACCTTCTGTCCTCCGTGCATCCCAAGACATCAATATCTTGGTAATTTGCTTGACCCATGTTTCCGCCATGATCGGATCCGCTTTCCCTTAAATTCGTGGTCCCAACTTTTGAATCGCTTGGGCTGTGACAACCCGTGAATTGCTATCATTTCCTCCTTTATTTTGAACACGAGTCTCCTCGTCTGATTTTGCATGAACTCGCAAAAAAGCTTCTAAACATCCCCTCGCTCATCATCTCGCTCAAAGGTGTTGTTCACAGGAGGAATATTGCCACTGCTGTACGCTTCTCCTCGTTGGTGAGTACAAAAGGCTCTCCACTCCGCCTCATTTCCATTGTTAATATTCTTAGTCGACATTCTCAAATACCGCCATAAAACAAGGGTTAATTAAGGAAATCAATATATCACATAATATCCCTATATACTTGACCAACTAACAAATAAGCTTAGGTAGGACACACTAGCGAAGGATTTACTCGCCTCTCCTCCTAGTTCTATTCCCCATCTCCGCCAGAGATCATATCCCTAAGCTCGATACCAACCGTGATGCCCCCAAAATAGGTATACATCACCCATTCTCGAAGTTGTCAATACATGGTATGTAAACAACTACAACTTTATTATTACAACAGTAAAACTGTGAGTTTGAATACAAATATTATCTTCTAGACAATATCTATACTCAAATAAATCCTCATCACATTTATTGATACATTATTTTACAAAAATGGTGAGGACTACTAAAAAATTCTTTCTAAAACCTTCATTCCATACCCCGACTCGTACTCGCTATATTCTCGCCTCCTGAGAAGAAAAATGGAACAAAAAGGAAAAGGGTGAGCTCAACTAGCCCAGTAAAGAATATTATGACTAAGATAATATACAACAAATTACCGTTAGTCTTCAACAGGGAAAAATCTAATAGAATACAATAGACAACAAATTTTAAATCAATATTCGCAGCTGAAATAATAATTAATTATTAGAAGAGTTAAGTAGAGAATGCAAACTACTATCTTCTATGTATGAATTTAAAAGTTCATCGCTATCTTTTATCCCTATAACATCAATCAATATACATCCGAATCAAATATTCATCTTTGCACTACAGCCAAAGAGATATTCATCACTTAATCATGTTCATCTAAACATCTGCTCATCTTTGCACTACTACCAAAGATATTCTTCAAAATCATTCATCTTGCACTACAAGCCAAAGATATTCAATAATATCATCATTTAAGACCGAGGATGATGAAAAATATTTTAAAAGAAACGAATCCAAAGGAAACAAAATGACAAGGATTAAGGATTAAGGATTCGTACTTTGTTTTATCCATGTTCAAAAATACCTCAAAAATAATCATAGTGGTGTAAAATTCAAGAATGATCAAAACATGGATACAATCAAAGCTAGTATCCATAATAGATATTTTGGACAAAAAGAAGAAATTTTATTTTTCGGTGAATAGTGTCATATACCGTGAATAGTGCCGATACGTGAATAGTAACTCCGACACCAAAAGATAGAAATTTCCCAAAAAACATCTTCACGCTTCATGAATAGTACTTTTGTGAATAAGAACTCGTGAATAAGAACTCATGAATAGTAACTCGTGAATAGTAACTCATGAATAGTAACTCATGAATAGTAACCCCGACATGAAAATGTTCCAAATTTGATAAAAAGTTTCAACCAATATTTCAGCATAATGATATTGAAGAAATAATATCATTTGAGAAGAAAATAACATCCCTTACCTCGAAAGATTAGTACTTCTAATGGAATACCGTATAGTCAAGGAAACTTGCACCGCCTAAAAATACTCAAAGTATACTCACAAGAATACGCCAATATATCGAGAGAGAAATAGAGAGAAACTTCAGCTTTACGTGTGTTTTCAATTCTAACCTAAGCACCCTATTTATAGAAAATACTTAGAACACCAAAGTAGAAAATTGAATATAATATTAATATATTTTTCAAATTTTCTTTAGCCCACCTTAGACAACTGATCTCAGCCCATTTGAATCACATGTGAGGCCAACTTAGTTGCAAAAAAACGTTTTTCTCAAAATAATTAACTAAAACTCCCAAAATTAATTATTTTAACTTCTAACTTCAATAATTCATAATAAATAGCCCTTTCATCGAAAATTTCAAATCTCATGAGTTTTTATAGGAAATTCAATTCTCTACAACTTTGCAAAAGAATGGTTTTCCAAATTTCAAATAGAAATTGACCGAAATCCACAAACCAAGCGATTTTACATGCTATAATCAAATTTCAAATAATAAATGGGTCCACCAACACACAAAACATGTGTTAAACATTTAATGCCACAAAATACTCTTCCTCCTCATATACTCATATATCCCACATTCATTGTAAAATATCATCGTTAATATATTATTAAAATAATATATTTAAATGAATTATTTTATCGTAAAAAGATAAAATATTAATTTTCAACAATTGTCACATTAAAATTTTCTCCATCTATATCCTCATAAAATCAATATTTTCTCATCATATAAATCAATAATTAATTATTCATAAATAATATTACAGAATCACATTATTGACAACCGTGCGCCTCCTGATAGAGGGGCTTTCCAATAAGAATCTCTCCTTACTACAAGCAATTAGATGACCAAACCTCTCCTGTATGTGTAACTTTCTAGACATTGCCAATAATAATGTTATCTAATAATATTATTCAGATAATATGAATTATTGCTCGATAATGGAAAATACTGTAAATGATAATTATCAAACAACAAAGAATATAAAATGTCAACGTAGCAATTATTGAATCAATAAAATAAAATACCGAATAAGAATTATCGTAACCATTATTGAGTAGTGCCTTCAATAATTGGTGCAATACAGTGTTCAACATCGCAATAACAACGCAGCAGACATCGTGTTTTTAACCACCGGGTATTCCAACAAAGATTAATTCTGTAATAACTACGCCGTGTATTTTTTTAATAACTTATATTTGTCGCTTTCTTCATCCAATCGCTTTTCAGTTATGGGCCCACACATGGTCGCTACTGCGTCGTCGATTTAATATTCCCCGACAATGCATTTAATATTCCACGACCAAAAACGAATATTCCCCGACAACAATGAATATTTTATAACCACTTGTTTATTTTGAAGTATTTGCGTATTTTACCCCTAACTATCCACATTAATCAAATCAACCCTTACTATTTCAAAATAATCAATAGAGAAAATTAAATTTCATTAATAATAAGTTGGGGTCTTACACTTCTGCTCTTCCGCTACTCGCGCAATGATAAATGCTTTCTCTATCTCCTTCACCCAAGTTTGGGCTTCAATCGGATCCATGGTTCCCTTAAATTCTGGCGGTCCTATCGCTTTAAAGTCTTTGAAGTTAGCCAATCTATCGGCTGGCTGATTTCTCGCTCTTCCTGCTGGAGCTCTATTTCCCATAGCTCGGGCCAACATATCTACGAAATTCTACATCGGGTCCACTTGACCTCCTTCATTATTCACTGACTGCTCTTCTCTTTGATTTCGATTCTGTCGTCTAGGCGGCATGATCTGATTTAAATAAAAATTTTATATTAATTCTCTTTCTCTACACAAATTCTTAACACAATAAGAATTCAACACATAGTTCTCATATAATCGCATATTTATTCAAATAGCACATAGTACATTTAGTACTTAACACATATTACTATCCCTTTTTAAATAAATTTTAAGATTAAAAACATAACTTTACACAAAAAGTTACAATTCTCCAACTTTACTCAAAAAGTTGTCATTTCCTATTTCACATAACTATACCCAGTTCGTCAAACTTACCACACTTATGAGTTCAGTAACTTGTCATAATTATATTAGTGTATGAACTTATCTTAGTCAGACATTTGGCGTCCATTCTCTAAGGGGTTCAGAAATATTTCATATAATTATGAGTCATGAACTTATCATAAATATGAGTTTTAAGAACACACAACTTAATATTAATCTTATATTCATATAGAAAATAAAGATTTCATTCATACAAACATATATATATATATTTACATATGTTCACACATCGTTCTCGATATTAGAACCTTTAATATCATAATCTTCTACCAAAAGATAATACCACTTATATCTAGGTTGTCTACCGTCCACTCCCTTCACCAATCTTCTTCTTGTTGGGACACTTGGTGAATCCGTGACTCGTTCTCCAACATGAAAAACACTTTCTCATATTCAGCTTAGGACAATGTAGGGAAATATGTCCTTCATGCTTACAATTGAAGCACACATTCTTCCACATCATGCATTCTCCCACGTGAGTCTTTCCATATTTGCTACAGGCTTGCTTCTTCTTCGGGTTTGAATTTTTAGAATTATCGGTGTCTTTGTCCCTCTTTCTCTTATTCTTGCCCATCTTTATTGTTCCTTCAGACGATCCATCGCCTTCACCCTTCATTCTGTCCACCTGCGCCTTCAGCTCATTCCGTTCTTCAGTCATTTCGTGTAACGCTCGCTCCGTCTTCCATAACTCCTCTAAGAGAAATACTTTACTCCAGAGTACCTGGACTTCTGTAGATACTTGATCTTGTTCTCCAACTTTAGTCTTATTCCCTTTCTCCACCTTAGCTTCTTCAGACTCCGCCTCCTCATCACCACTCAGATACATCTCAGGATAATCATCATGATCACTCCCCAGATTGATCATAGGTTCATCCTTTCCCACCTCCTCAACTGACTCGCTTTGCACTGGCACCTCAGCTACTAGCACTGGTGCGACAGCCGCTGGAATCTCCGCACTCATTTCATCTTCTCCTGACATCCTACAATCAGTTTAAACAACTTAATTAGTACTTCACCAGTACAAAATTCTCACACTATCGATACGCTTTGGTAGTCCCTCACTTAGTACTCTAAATGAGTATTCTCTATCTCGCTTATGGTTATAATCCTACTGGTTTAGCCCCCTTAAGGGTTTATGTGACACCCCCAAATCTGGGTACTCCATTTCCATTGAATTTGGTGTTCACTATCCAAAACCATTACATCTAACTACCCATCATAAAGGATAAAGACATAATTTAAATAATGTAAATAATCTTTCCTATTAAAGGGTTACATCACCATCTCAAAATAATCCCAGGTAATCTAACCTTAAATTTATTACATCAATTTGCGGAATACATCATAAAATAAAACAAGTCTTGTAACATAAAACATATAAATAATTTCTCATAAGTCTTCAGCACTTGGATAGTTTGCCCTTTCCTTTGCTAGTGGATGGCTCATCAACTTTCTCCACTTTAGCTGCAGTATCAATTGCAAGAGTGAGCAAACAAATGCTCACTGATATAGAAAGTAGTAATGATAACAACATGAGAATGAACAGCAAAGGCTGAACAATAATGAACTTGTTCTACGAATCAAAAATAGAAGACAAGTTCGAACTTTAATATCTGAGGGTCTTAAGACCACGAACTATGTCTCTGGTATTTAGGTATTATTACCTTAACCTTAAAAGTCATTAGACTATACAGACCCTTCTTAACGTACTTAGGGGGGTCAGCCCTTTGTACCATGTATTATGCACAAACATCTAAACACTACACATACAAAATCCCCTATGTTAGGGTTGTTCGTCTCAGTTTGAATTTAGAATTTCCGCACTAAAGAAAGTTTAGTTTGGAACTAGCTTATCCGTGTTTCTAGAATTTTAGAACACTATTCAGTTATAGATTAATTTAATCAATAAGAGTTTTCTTACTAATTGAAGGTCTAATACACGAATGTATAACTGAACAAGGCTATCAAAGGCAAAAATCGGATATCAACAATATATAATTGAATAAACATGATATACATGCAAAGAGCTATATCCAAAAGAGTTAGAACAATCTCATTTGAATCGACGTGTTAGAACAATATATGCTTTGTATAATAATTAGGAAAATGAAACTTTCTTGATGTAGCGAATTAGGTTACATGAGCTTGTACAAACATACTCAAGATAGCCTAGGCTTGCTCAACTTTACAAAGAATTTTATAAACTTGTACAATAATGATTTAGTAATGGGAACTTACATTCAATATGAAAAGAATGAAGTTACAAAGCTTGCTCAATGTAAAGAGTTAAGGTTTAGAAACATGCCTTGTATTTAAGCTACACAAATGTAAAATTCACCAATTACCCTACATATATCATTGAAATCGCCACAACAATTAGTTGCATGAATATTAGCTTTAGGGTTTAAACCATCATTTAGGTCATAACCCTAACCTAGCACCTAACCATGTTGGTTAACACCTTAACGATTCTGAAATCACACTATAAACTAACATAAACCTTATCATTTATCTTTAACTTTAGAGAACATCACATTTGGTTCATTACATAACTTATATAAATAATTACTTAAAATCTTCACATTTTGTATTACAACACCTTACAATCTGCTATTATAGTTTATATTATGCCTCAACATCATTAACATGCATGCTAAATTAATATAAGTCCATAACACATGACCTGCAAATAGGCGTAAGTCGCCACTACACAGGCCCAGGGGGCAGCCAAGGCATGCTACCGGTGCTCGACTATAGAAAACCAATGGCGCAATTGTGCATTTCGATTGTGGTAATTACAAATTTGCATGCCGTGTCTGACACAAAACTGCATACCTGTTTCTACATATACAGATTACCAAAACTCACCCAATAACCACATGTTTACATGAAACTTAACAACTAAACCTTGTAATAACATAGCTACACATGTTATCCATCATTCTATATACAACAACATTACATATACACAATCCTAAGGAATCAAAACCATAGTTTTCCAAATTTCTTTAATTTTGACACTTTTAGCGAATTCAATCGCCACAAATTTGTTTCTTAATCATTTGACACGATTCTAACTACGCCGCTTTCATTTCTTCACATATTAACACAATCCAACTTCAATTTGCAGATTACAACACATATAAGGCACAAAATTTGGTACTTTCTAAGACCATATCACATGAATATACACTGATATTTCTATTCCTTCCTCAAACCCAAATTTCATGTATTTGGAAATCAAATAATGCTCACATATAATGACAACGGATTCTATAATATAACCCACATCATATAATCACGTTTGAAACAACAAATCAACAAAATTATTTATAGAGAGCTAAAAATTACAAAAACTAAATTTTAGAATTAAAGGTGAATTTTACCTAAATCCTTGACTGATGAGAAGAAGAATGACAAGGAATTGCTTTCCCCCTTGATACTCCAACTTTCTTAGCAAAATTTACAGAGAGTTCTCTCCTACCAAGCTCTCTCTATACTCTGTTATTTCTCCTTCTCACTAAACCCTCTCTGAACTTAGCCTTAGAAAAAAAACGCATAGAAAATAAATTGGCTTCCACTAACCTACGCACACTTCAGTTATAAAAATAAAAATTTTGCATCAGTTGAATAAGCCAAAGGCCACAAGGTCTTGTTTGGCTACCACCTAATCCCCTAAACTAAATTATTTTTATATTATTCTTATTATATATTTTTCATGTCACACCATTAATTTAGTTAATTTAAATAACTTTAGTTTAGTTAATTTAAATAACTTATAATAATAATAAAAAATCATATTATCATTATACTTATAATTAATAGATAATTATATATCTAATTTAATTAATAAATTAGGAACATCACTTTCTTTAATTTATTTATTTCCTTTAAATTAAACAATTTATTTAATTTAGTTATTTTCTTTAATATTAAGCAATTGATTTAATTTAATTATTTCCTTAAATTAAATCCTTCGTATAAAAGTATCATTACTCAATTTAATTAACATTAATCAATTTAGTTACTAAATTAATTCACCACAATTCATTAATTATTTATTTCCCTCAATAAATAAATTATTTAAAATATTTATTTAATTCAATAAATATTTAAATTAAATTATAAATTTATCGATCGTTACATCCTTCCCTCCTTAAAAGGATTTTGTCCCCAGAATCACAACTCAAAAAATTTATTCGTTACATTCTTCCCTCCTAAACAAGATTTTGCCCTCAGAATCGCTATACAAGATCAAGCAAATAACTTAGGTTTGTAATATTCATAGCATCAAATTGCAAAATAAAGCGGAAGCGTGTAAAAAAATCGAGTTTAAAAATTTTACAAAAACCATATACGGATCACCCTTTATGCACAATTATTAATTAAGCGAAAAGATAAAGAATAAAATCATACCCTTGAAGATCGAGCTTCCTCGGTACAAGTTCACCTCCAATCCTTTTCGCGTTCAACTTGAATCCACGGGTTTGGTTCCTTCCTTTGATCAACGTTAGCCACCCAAGTGTTTGGCCTCTAGGGTGATCCACCAAGGAAGAAAAAATTCAAGAAGATGGGTGGTTGGCTAAAACCTAGTTTTCTATCTCTATAGAAAAGGCGTACTCTCCGACAATTGGAATTATTACGTATTTTGTTAAAGTCAACAATCCATATCACCCATATATAAGAGACTCCTCTTATTTATAGATGTGGGCAACCCACCTTAACAATTAAGGAATTGGGTTTTATTTAATTAATTAAATTCTTTTAATTAATTAAGCTCCCTAATCTTATTAGGGATAATTAATTAAACTCCTTTAACTAATTTTCCTTCTAATCCAATTAGGAATAAATGAGAGTACTTATATTAAATTAATTCCTAAACTCTTTTAGAAATTAAAATAATAATAATTGTAATAATATTAATAAGACTCCTCTTATTAATTTATATTTAATATTTCTAAAATATTAAATAATAAATATTAAGCTATTTAATTTATTCTATCACCATAGATTAAATTAAATATACATAACATATTATTACGATTATGCCATTAACTTCTTAAATAATTATTCTTCCTTTTATGGTGTGACCCTTTAGGTTCTCCATATTAAACCGGTTGTGAATAAATCAATTAGAACAATTCTAATCTTATTTAAATAAATAAATTAAACAATTAATTTATTTAAATAAATAATATTTATTCTACATAGGGATAAGCCTCCCTAGCGATCAACGACTTTCCGGATAATATAGATTTCAACATTAATCATAAAAGAACCTTTGAGTAAATAGTTCTTAGTACAATTCAATCCTTCCACCATACTGATGTCCCAATTAAATATAAGACATGGAATTCTTTGTCAAGTCTTATTTTATTTAATTATATGTATTTCGATCCTTAAATGCACAACTCCAAATAATGCAAATTAGAAACTCCTTTCTAATTTCATTACGCCTTAACCAAGGACTCTTTGGGTTGTCATTTATCGAATCACATAGGACATTTCTCTTCTTTTATTAGAAGTGGTAGATTCTTTATTGATCATACATTATCTCCATATACAACTTATTATACCCAAGCATACCCTTTGATATACCTAAGGGTCTTAAGGAATAAGTCAAAGTATAACTCATCATACACAAGATACTATGATGATCTCAAGTCCAGGATCACTTGTCTTACTATCACTACTGAGAATTCCTATTGACGGCAAATAAAACTCCATTAGGTATTCCTTAGCGAGCCACGTTCGGTGAACTTATTCTCTAATAAGCACCTACATACTTGCTTTAGTGTCTCCACACAAATGATCATGAGATCAATCATCCTCATCGATGAAGCAAAGCAGCGTATGTACCCGATCTATCCGGATTCACTAATCCCCAATTTAGTAATCCAATGATTGGGAACTATTTTAGTTTTAAGCTTTCTAAAATTTAGATCTCATTAGAATGATCATCATCATTATTCTAAAAGCATTGCTTAAAACTATGGGTTTATCACATATTATAAAACGACATCATGTAGATAATTAAAAGCCTTTAATAAATTAATACTTTTTATTAATAAATGAATAAGATTGTTACAAAGTATATGCTTTATCATCAAACATGATTGGCTTGTGTGCATACTACTTTCAATCTCCCACTTGCACTAAAGCCAATCGTCATGGTATCTCATACTTTCTTCTCTAAGTGGCGATTATCCTGTTTTGTTGGATAAGCTTTAGTTAATGGATATGTAATGTTGTTCATGAGAGTCCACTATCTCTATAGTGATTTCCCATCTTTCAATGATTCTAATAATCAAATGAAAGTGCCACAACACATGTTTAGATCCAAGATGAGACTTAGGAACTATTCCTAGTTACGTAATGAACTTTTAATCCAAACAATCAACTTGCGACTTCATTTATAGCTATATACTTTGTCTTTATCACTAAACCAAACAACTCTTTCTTTGTTTGGAACCTTTCGATTCAACTTTGCACCACTTGTTCAAGGTAACCTTTACCTTAAAGTGGATTTTTACGTCATCTTGATGCATAAAAAAAACTTGAGTCATTAAGCCCTCTAGTTTTAATTTAGACCCACCATGAATATGATCACATCCTTAGTGCTTGGGTTAAGCACTTTAAGATGTTTTCAGCGACTCATAGTGAACTTCTCCATAATATGGTGATCGACATCGGGTCTAGTATATTTTCATTGCATACATGATTGTCACTCATGCGACCTCTCTTTTTTAGAGAGTGCATGGGGACTATTAAGAGATACACTCCATAGCTCATCGACATGAGACATCTCTTGGAGTTTGCCATGCTAAACGACTTTAGCATCAAATGAATATCGTTCCTTGGGTTAAGTCGAGCATCCTCTTAAATCTATCTATATAGATTTTATCCCCAATTAAGATACTCTTCCCAAATCATTCATGGAGGAATGTTTAGACAACTTTATCTTTCTTGATTGTAGCATTGGTATGTCATTCCTCATCATAGTAGTATATCAACATATAATACTAGAAATGTCACGATGCTCCCATACCCTTTTGTACATACTAGGTTCATTCTTATTTTTGATAAAATCAAACTCTTTTGATTGCCTCATCAAAGCGAATGTTCCATATTTGAGAAACTTGCTTCAATCCATTTCTCTAAGAACTCTTACACTTACCTCATCGTATGTAACTCTGGATCATCATCTTCTATGATACGTACCTCATCATCATCATCCATGATGAATCCATACCTCCTAGGTATCTTGGTACTATTCGATTCTGATTCGGTTGTGGTATAATAGAATTATCTATAGGTTCCTCTTATTTGACTTATAGTGTTTTGTGGTTCTTGAACTCTTCAAGATCTATTATCCTCCCACTAGCCCTTCAATGATAAACACCTTTTATCTTAGAAGGCGGCGTGTTTCATAACAAACACCTTTTGCTAAGTAGGATTATAGAACATATACCTAAACTTACTTTAGGATGTCCCACAAATCGTACTTGTCAAATCTTGTCCCAAGCTTATCCTTTGAAACCTTTTCACATAAGTTGGACAACCCCTTATCTTAACATACTTAAGATTAGGAATCCTCCACATCCCATAACTTTTATGGAGTCTTGGGGCTTTGGATTTTGAGGTTACCTTTTTACGTAGATATCTGACCATTTCTAGGACATTATCCCGAGAAGGATCTTTGGAATGTCGTCGGTAAAATCATTATGGACCGCACCATGTCCAACAAGGTATGATTTTTCCTTTCGGATACATCAATCAATTATTATGTATCGGGATGTGTCCATTATGAAAAACCATTTGAGATGATCTAGAAACTTATTGCACAAGTATTTATTCCTTGATCTAATCAAAGAATCTTAATACTTTGCCAATTTGTTTCACTTTTGAATTCTTTGAACCTTTCAAATAATTCACACTTGTATTCAAACAAATACACACATTCAACTCTTTGAATGATCATCTCCTTTTCTTATACTAATTTGTTCAATATGCAAAATTATTTTCATGTAAGTCAGTATACAAAATTTATTAAGTAATATTCGATTCTATACAAAACATTATTATTATAAATAGAACAACAATTGTTCTTAATTATAATACCAAAGATTTCATTGTCCAACAATAAAATGGAAATAATATTTTTAACAAGAACTGGAATACTGATAACAACTTATTGACTTAATAGATTTGCCCCGTAGGCATTGCTAAACTATAAGTTTCTATGGCTAATATGGCAACCTTTGCTTCATTTCCACACATAGGATTACTTATATTTGTTTAGCTTTCTACTTACCTTGGTCCTTCATAAATCTATATTTATGATAACCAAAGTCGGTATCCAATACCCAAGTAGAACCTTGACTTAAAGAAAAATTTATTTCAATCATGAACAAAAAGCGTATTATAACTAAAAACTTCACTAAGCTTCTTTGGTTAGCCTCTGCGAAGATGCTTCTGCGAGTTTCTTTCCGATGTCGGGCTTATTGCGGTGGAAGCAAACTCCTTTGCTATCCGTATCGAGTTTTGTTCTTATTATCCTTTGTTTATGCCTTTCTATTTACCTTCTTTGAATCGTTCTTCTTTTGAAGATCCTTTGGCCCCTACCGGTAAGACTTGATCTTTCTTGGTTGGAAAGTGACTCTCAACATTTTTCAACATGTTAAGCAAATCAAATGAAAGTGATATCTAGCATTGTTCATATGAAAAATTCACAACAATTGTGAAAGGAGTCAGGGAGTGAGTGCAAGATCAAATCTTGGCTCAACTCTCCATCCATGACAAAACCGGTTGTCTAATTGATCAATCAAATTGATTATGTTAAGAACTTTTTATGCATCTTTATAGTGCCATTGGCCATTCTAGATCGGAAGAGCTCCTTAGATATCGATATCTATCGGTCCTACTTTCTCACCATCAACTACTTGATGTGCGGGAATATAGTAGGAGCATCCATAGTTTCATCTTGTGGCTGAAGCTCGTTACTCGTGGATCTGAGCATGATGCATTGAGCCAATTGTGCATCATCTTGCCACTTTCTAAAAAGTAGCAATCTCTTCCTCGGAGGCATTATGCGCAACCATTGCGAGGATAGGCGTATTAAGGACATAAGATAGCTTTTTTTACTATGAGAACTATTCTCAAATTCCTTAACCAATCCGTTTAATTGATTACGGTTAATTTAGCATCTAATATCTTTAGCGATGATAGTAATTTTAGACATTGTAAAATTACGTAAATGAATTTGTAATTAACAACATTTTAACATACATTCTTTTATTAATTACCAAAATAAATTAGGTCTTGTTTTAAATTGGTATCTCCCACTTTTCTTCTTCAAACTATATTACCCTCACTTATATAGTTAAATAAAAATCTAATTAAAGATTTGCTAGTGAGAATAAGGATCCCATTTCAAATGTATATAGCCTTGTGGTGACACAACAAACTATATATAAATAAATAGGTAGACAACTTTTGTCAATTACATCAACTATGCAACTCCTTTTCTTTTGCCTCTTAGATTATTTTGATCAGTGGTGGCACATCCGAATCAAAATTATCCAGTTAAATCCAGACCTAGCACTCCATATATTCAAAAAGAAAAATATCATCCTTGTGGTGACCTGACAAAACAATATTGTTCAATTTTCTTTATAAGCATCAAATGTGATAAATTAACATCTTAAATACTTAATATTTGCCTTGTGGTGACACAACAAACTCATATTAAATATTTAATACTCTATTAATTTTATCATGCTAGAAAGCGTGACGTTCGATATTCCAAATATCTTTGAGCGCTTAGGACTTAATATAAAAATTGAGGGGTTTGTTATTAATTTGTCTCATCTTGTTTAGCGCATGCATATATATATATATAAATATAAAATATATATCGTATTAATGAACATCTGCGAAGCATGTTTGCATAATATATATATATATAGTATAAGCATGCACATATAGAATACTATATTCTACTACTAGGATTGATTATGGACTTTTATTCTAGTTTGGTTCACTAGAGCCACCAAGTGAACCAAAAGGTCAAACCCCCAAGGGTGCGAAAATAATATTTAAATATAACTATTACATTTAAACTTGGGGCTCCATTACAAACGGGTCTTCAAGCTCCTTGCTCCTTGATCTCCAATTTTTCAAAATTAATTCTAACTATTCCTATTACAAAACTATTTAAAATAAATAGAAACCTTGATCGTGATCGAGGGAAGTACATAGGAGGAGAGATAGAATTTACATTAAGAAAAAATTAGAGAAGGCAGTCTGTGACCCCATTTAATAAAACCCATACATTCATGCATCCAACTAAAATAAAATCCAATCATATTGGTCGATAGTCCATAATCAATCCCATTTATTATCATACACATCACCATATGCATCGATAAATAACATTCATCTTATGAATAATAAACATTTAATATATATATTGATATCATTTAATGGGCAAATTTAGTTAGTATAAAATCTAATTTTGAATCAAAATAAACTCCTTTATTTTAATCCAAATTTAAATCAAAATAAAACTATTTTATTTTAATTTATCAATTTTGAATAAAATAAACTATTTTATTTTAATCAAAATCTTTAATCAAAATAAACTCCTTTATTTTAATTAATTATGGATCATCCATTATTTTAATTAATTATGGAATCCAATTCAAAGTAAAAAAAAAAAAAAAAAATCTTTAATTAAAATAAACTCTTTTATTTTAATTAATTATGAATCAATTCCATGTAAAAAAAAATTTTTTATTTAAGAAACACGGATTATTTTCCTATTCACAAATAAACTCCTTTATTTTGAATAATATGAAATCTTATTTCATATTTAAATAAACTCCTTTATTTAAGGAAATTAGGATTCTCTTTCTTATTCACAAATAAACTCTTTTATTTTGAATAATATGAAATCTTATTTCATATCTAAATAAACTCCTTTATTTAAGGAAAGATGGATTTATTTCCTTTCATTAATAAACTCTCTTTATTTTAGAAAAATATAAAATCCAATTTCAACTCCAATTAGTTATCATGGAATCCAATTCCAACTCTAATTAGTTAGCATGAAATTTAATTTTAAAATTAAAATAAACTTTTATTTTAATATTAAAATAAACTTTTTATTTTAAATATTAAAATAAACTTTATTTTTTTAAAAAATAAAATTTTATTTTAATTATAAAATAATAATAATATATATATATATATATATATATATATATATATATATATATATATATATATATATATATATATATATATATATATATATATATATATATATATATATATATATATATATATATATATATATATATATATATATATATATATATATATATTTTTATTTATATTAAAAATATATATATATATATATTATATATTATATATATATTATATATATGATATTATTAAATATTTTATATATTTTTTCATTTAATCCCATAATTATATATATTTTAAAATTTATATTTATAATTTATTTTATAATTTGAATAAAAATATAAATATAATATAAGATAATATATATTAATAATATTTAATGTTTTTTTTTTTAATTTTTTTTTTTTTTTTTTTTTTTTTTTTTTTTTTTTTTTACTAATAAAATTATGCCCAATTAAATTATTCTAAACACATATCAATATACATATCAAATTAAAACAATTAATAATTAGCATAAAGGTTTGGCTCTGATGCCACTTATTAGGTTTGTAATATTCATGAACCTTGATCAAATTGCATAAATAATGCGGAAGCGTGTAAAAATCGAGTTTAAAATTTTACAAACCATATACGGATCACCCTTTATGCACAATTATTAATTAAGCGAAAAGATAAAGAATAAAATCATACCCTTGAAGATCGAGCTTCCTCGGTGCAAGAGTTCACCTCCAATCCTTTTAGCGTTCAACTTGAATCCACCGGGTTTGGTTCCTTCCTTTGATCAACGTTAGCCACCCATGTGTTTGGCCTCTGAGGTGATCCACCAGGAAGAAAAAAATTTCAAAGATGGGTGGTTGGCTCAAACCTAGTTTTTATCTCATAGAAAAGGCGTACTCTCTCAACAATTGGAATTATTATGTATTATGTTGAAAAATCAACAACCCCCATACCATAATAAGACTCCTCTTATTTATAGATGTGGGCAACCCACCTAACAATTAAGGAATTGGGTTTTATTTAATTAATTAAATTCTTTTAATTAATTAAGCTCCCTAATCTTATTAGGGATAATTAATTAAACTCCTTTAACTAATTTTCCTTCCTAATCCAATTAGGAATAAATGAGAATACTTATATTAAATTAATTCCTAAACTCTTTTAGAAATTAAAATAATAATAATTGTAATAATATTAATAAGACTCCTCTTATTAATTTATATTTAATATTTCTAAAATATTAAATAATAAATATTAAGCTATTTAATTTATTCTATCACCATAGATTAAATTAAATATACATAACTATATTATTACGATTATGCCATTAACTTCTTAAATAATTATTCTTCCTTTTTATGGTGTGACCCTTTAGGTTCTCCATATTAAGCCGGTTGTGAATAAATCAATTAGAACAATTCTAATCTTATTTAAATAAATAAATTAAACAATTAATTTATTTAAATAAATAATATTTATTCTACATAGGGATAAGCCTCCTAGCGATCAGCGACTTTCCGGATAATATAGATTTCAACATTAATCATAAAAGAACCTTTGAGTAAATAGTTCTTGAAATGCTGATTCAATCCTTCCACCATCTGATGTCCCAATTAAATATAAGGCATGGAATTCTTGTCGAAGTCTTATTTTATTTAATTATATGTATTTCGATCCTTAAATGCACAACTCAAATAATGCAAATTAGAAACTCCTTTCTAATTTCATTACGCCTTAACCAAGGACTCTTTGGGTTGTCATTTATCGAATCACATAGGACATTTCTCTTCTTTTATTAAAGTGGTAGATTCTTTATTGATCATACATTATCTCCATGTACAACTTATTATACCCAAGCATACCCTTTGATATACCCTAAGGGTCTTAAGGAATAAGTCAAAGTATAACTCATCATACACAAGATACTATGATGATCTCAAGTCCAGGATCACTTGTACTACTATCACTCTGAGAATTCCTATTGACGACAGCAAATAAAACTCCATTAGGTATTCCTTAGCGAGCCACGTTCGATGAACTTATTCTCTAATAAGCACCTACATACTTGCTTTAGTGTCTCCACACAAATGATCATGAGATCAATCATCCTCATCCAATGAGCAAACAGCGTATGTACCAATCTATCCGGATTCACTAATCCCCAATTTAGTAATCCATGATTGGGAACTATTTTAGTTTTAAGCTTTCTAAAATTTAGATCTCATTAGAATGATCATCATCATTATTCTAAAAGCATTGCTTAAAACTATGGGTTTATCACATATTATAAAACGACATCATGTAGATAATTAAAAGCCTTTAATAAATTAATACTTTTTATTAATAAATGAATAAGATTGTTACAAAGTATATGCTTTATCATCAAACATGATTGGCTTGTGTGTTTCCCTTCCAGGAGACACTTTCAAGAAAACATAACTACCGACATCGAATTCTCTATTTTGTCGAGGTTGATCGGCATTGTAGACACTCAAAATTTTCTGCATGCCTGTTACTAACATTGCAGGAAGGCAGATTCATCTTTCGGAGATAACCCTGGAAGACAGTTTACATCCATTTTGGATACTACCGGAAGTTTATCTCCAACCCAGAACACAAACTGGAACATCAGTTCTAACCCGGAACACAAATCGGAAACGTCATTTTAAACCCCGGAACACACACCGAGAATTTCATTTCCAATCTC
This sequence comes from Panax quinquefolius, assembly GCA_020205615.1. Lineage (NCBI taxonomy): Eukaryota > Viridiplantae > Streptophyta > Magnoliopsida > Apiales > Araliaceae > Panax > Panax quinquefolius. The sequence continues at coordinate 91,749,621 of CM035157.1, read as the reverse complement.
GGAGATAACCCCGAGGTATGCAGATCAAAAGACCGACAACAACACCGAAGGGGACAGTTCTGTCTCGGCGATAACACCGCGACGCTCAGTTCCAGCCCCAGAACTAACACTGGGAGTAGCGACTCCATCCTTGGTGATAGCTCCAAGGGATGCTTTTGCAGTTCCGGCGATAACTCCAGAATTGTTTATTCCAAATACATGCGATCAGCTTCAAGCTCAGACCTCCTGCCGAGGCACTCATACCTCAGACCCAGAGCTAACAATGGGCAGACAGGCACATCCACAAGATGACCTTACAACATTCAAACACTTGTAGCAGTCCAATCTCAGAAGTAACCCTGAGCAACGTCTGCTTTCCGCTCAAACCGGCGATAACCCCGGTGAGGAGTCAAACGTCATCTTGCCACCTCAACACTTCCTCTCACAAGATGATATCATAGCATACCAACAAGTAGTCCAATCTCAGATGTAATCCTGAGCAACGTCTACTTTCAACTCAACCCGACGATAACCCCGGCGAAGAGTCAAACATCATCTTGCCCCTTTCAAACACCTGCGCGTCATCTCAACACTTCATACATACATACATACAACAAGAACCGAGGAGTAACAATCCCGAGTGACTATTATGCGTGGCAGTACTTTGGATAGAATTTGAAGCTTGAAGACCATGGGCATAGACCCCTCTTCCTGACTTCGTACAACCTCTAATCCATGTCATTGCATAACTCTCGACACAAGCGATCCGAAGAAGGTCAGATATACCTCGTTAGGATGCTCGGATTGAAGTTCTGCAAGTTCGAGCAGACATTACAGCGCATGAGTGCACGTACTATGAGACGACGGGACCCGTGAGGCTCGGATGCACCACGACCAGCCGTAGGTACAACCGCGGCTACCGCAGGTGTACCTGCGCCCATCCGTCTATATACACAAGCCTTGGGGTCAGCCATTTGGGAGGAGGAGAGAGGGAGAAAAAAGCGAGGAAGCCCTGTCCATTTTACTCTGCATACACATCTTTTGAGTGTTTCCTCATCTTTAAACACTTATTAGCTCACATATAGCTATCTTTTATCTGGTGGGAGCTGAGTGTTTATCCATTTAAAGTCATAGAAGTCTACATTGGCAGCCCACTGTAAGCCTTCTCACATTATATAAAGCTTCTTCTCATATTAGCACACACTATTATACACATTGAGAGTCGTGTTGTATGTCATTTGCGGGACTTTAATCCGTGGTTTCATTTCATTTCTGTCGTATATATATATACTATATATATGTATATATTTTATATATGGACTAACATTATCGAGTTATGCCTCGATTGAGCCTGAGACTTTGGTCCGAGCATTTATCGCTTATATATATATATATATATATATATGTTGTCGATATATATCTCGATAAGCCCGGATTTTACATTTTACATCTCCATATATATTTACTATATTTATATATATATAAAAGTAGTCGGACATATCCGATGAGCCTGATTCACATCCCGGATTCACATCCAATATATATTTACTACTTTATATATATATATATATATATATATATATTTACATTTTTATTTCATTTTTGCCGCTAGAGTTTACTTCGTGGAAGTTGATCGTTTTTACAGCTTTATTTATACTTCGTCCCACCTGGAGTTTACTTCGTGGTGGTTGATCATGTCCATATATATATATATATATATATATATATTTAAGCGCTTTTATATATTTATATTTTCGATCCCCCATGGAGTTATTTCATGGTGGTTGATCATGTCTGTATATATATATTTACTGCTTTTATATATATATAAATCGCCATCGCTTTCCATACAAATTACAGTATCATGTGAGCCTAAGAATCATGTGATCACAGATTCGATCTCTTCAATCTAGAATTGGTTCCCATGTTGGACATTTTTCAAATTGTATGGCGACTTGTACATTATTTTACAATGTCTCGAATTTCCTTGGATGGTCATCATGCCCATGAGAGTTTAGTTTGGCATCATCAGATATTATTTTCTCGAAATGCTTCGCATCTCAAAATAAAAGCAAACAAGCCGAATATTTAATAATAAAATGGAAGCATCAAAGGCCTCAATTACTATTGAGCACAGGGTTTGAAAACCCTCTTTTACAAAACGACATTGCTATATCTTGTTTAAAACTGAATTTTTCTATAAATTCAAACCCTATGTATATAGGTACAAACGAGGTACTGCACTACTTCCAAATAATTGCACATTGATCCACACACACACACACACACATTTATATAACAGTTTCTTTGAAAAGTTGCGGTCACCGTGGTAACAAGGATGTCGGGGGGTTCCTAACACCTTCCCTCCGCATAATCAAGCCCCCAGACCCAAAATGAATCTCGGTTTCATAGACCCGTCTAGCAGTGTCAAATCACTGGGTTAATGTGCAAACATTTTTCGGTTGCGTTGGTGCAACCAGTTAAAAACACCAACTGGCGACTCTTAAAGTCAAATCGTCGACATTATACATGTCGAACCTTTTTCACTTGTTTTTCCAAACAAATCTCACATTAACACGAGAACACCAAAGAACAAGTAACGGGTGCGGGACACTCAAAAATCCCGACGCCGACAGTGGCGACTTCTGCTTTGGGACTCCAAAGAAGAGGGCTTAAGCCGCTATTACAAGCTTTTCAAAATTGTTATATGCTTGTGTGTGAATGTTGCATTTACATTTATGATGAATGTGTACGAATGCATCTTAATTATCGCCTTTGCTAAATATCTATCTCAGGATATTTGTGCTTCGCACATGTCATCATTTTGCATAAACGGTGAGACACGTTGTATGTGAATGTATGTTGTGTGGTCCCTTCACCAGGAGGCTATCCTGTCGGTGTTTGATTAGTAGACTCATGGGAAGAATAATTCCCCGGGGCTCAGGAAAGGCACCACTCAGATTCGCTCCAGTTGAACGACTGGATTAACTTCCCGTCAAGTAGATTGCGATGATCTGGGAACCTTAATACCAAAAAGCCACGAGAGTAACCCTAAGATAGGTCAACCTCTGATAAACCAAACGCAGAGGGAAGTCTATTCATACTTTCCATTTTCAATTACTTGCAAACGCATTTACTTGTAATTTTATTCCATGTTCATCCATATGTAATGGAAAATATGAAGAATATCTATGCATGCATAACATGTTATCAATTAACAACCGGTTTTACAGGACAAAATTCCTAAACGGACATGTTATGATAACATTTACATTACCCTAAGACTAAACTACGTAAGTCTTTTGTAGGGAAACAATTGGGCCTATTACCCGCTCAAAATCCAAAAAGGCCACGAGCCTACAGCCAATCATGTCTTCTTCTGACCAGTCTAATGCTGTTTCCCGAGAAGAATTTGATGGATTGAGTAAACAAATTACAGACTTGGATGTTCTACTGAAAGAATTGCACCAGTCCACTTAGGGTACGAAGATAACTACACATACAGAATCCTCTACACAAGGAGGAGTTCAAGGTCTGGAAAAGACAATTCCAGAACCTCAATTGGATACAACCAACAAAGACCCTAAAAACACCCATCTCAAAGGAGATCCAGACACCGATGATATCAGGAAGAAGGTCCTTCAAATGGAGGAAAATATTCGTGTTCTCAAAGGGATTGGAACACATGGAAGTGTTTCATATGCAGACCTTTGCATATTTCTTGGTGCTCATTATCCAGAGAAATTCAAGACCCCTGATTTTGAGAAATATGACGGATTAGGGGATCCTTATACACATTTAAATGTGTTCATTGGAGAACTTGGGTCTTACGCAGAAAATGAAAAGCTTCAGAATGCAGCTGTTTTAGAAAAGTCTAACTGGAGAAGCCCGTTCATGGTATACCAGATTAGACAACTCAAAGATCCATAGCTAGGAAGAGCTGGCTCACGCCTTCCTCACTCAATATTGTTTTCAATCTCAGATGGCTCCTGTCCGGTACCAAATTACCAAAGTCAAGAAACAGTCTAATGAGTCATTTAGATAGTACGCTCAAAGGTGGAGGCACCTTGCTGCTCAAGTTATTCCTTCCATGACAGAATCAGAAATGGTCATGACTTTCATAGATGTACAGGAAGCTCCTTTCCATGAAAGAGTTCTAGCTGGTATTGGCAAACCATTCTCTGAAATGATCAAGCACGGAGAAATGGTTGAAATGGGATTGAAGTCCGATAAAATTCAAGACCTAGCCGCTCTTAAAGCCGTTGCTGAGCACATCCACTCTGGATCTTATGTAAACAAACCCCGGAGGGTCCATAAAAAGAAAGAGGAAGATGTTTCCTTAATATTACAAGGACAAAAAGGTAGTTATAGCATGCCTATGCAGAGGAAAAACTACTCCCCTTTTCCAGCACAATCTTCAAACCCTCCATTGCCTAAAAGTGGAGAAGTAAAGAGACCTCGAACGTTCACACCCTTAGGGGACTCGCTCGAGAATATTCTTGCTCTTCTGACTGCTCAGAATGAAATTACACATCTTCTTCCACCAGCCAACCCTAATGGGAGGGGTTTTAATGCTACTCGGAAGGGTGCTTATCATGCTGGAGCACCTGGACATGATACTCAAGATTTTTGTGCCTTGAAACACAAGATTCAATATCTAATAGACAACGGTGAGATCGTGGTCACAAAGCCAGATCAACCTCATGTGCAAGACAACCGTCTTCCTTAACACAAAGAAGAAGATGTCAACATGATCAGTTGGAGCATTGGATAAGGTTCCAATTCTAACGACGAATCATCCCAAACCATCAAAGACGGTGTTGACAAATGGGATTATGCAAAGTTCCAGTTTACCATGGAATGAAAGATGAAAGCTCTTTGCAAACAAATTGAGCAACTGGCAGAACTGGTGACCCACCATCATCAAATCACATGCCAATTAATCAGGCAGGAGCATGCCTATCTCCTTCCTTTTGTTATGAATGCCTCCTCACCACCTTAAGAAAGCAAAGCTATGGAGGATAAGGTTGCGAAGAGAGCAAATGCTAAAGCCCATCGGGATTTTACCAATCAGAGGGAATTCACCTATTTGGGCCAATCTATGGAGGAGATACTGCAGATGTTGATCAACAAAGGAAGAATTACCTTCCTTCTCCCTCCAATCAATCCGCGTTCAGGACGGTTTAATTCTGATGAAATGTGTCAATATCATTCACATTCTCGGGGTCACAGCACAGAAGAATGCTGGGCACTCCGCCATCTTATTCATAATCTTATTGATAGCGGTGTCCTACAAATAGCAGATGATTACACTGTATAACTCAAGGGTGGGAATGCACGTCCTACCAAATTGAAGGGATCAATAACAGTCATATCCAAAGTGGATGATGAGACTGTCAAAGTATTTCCCATACAACCAATTCAACTTAAAGGAGTTGATAATCCTTTGAAATTGGCCGCACTAGAGCTAATTTCTTTATCTTACAGACCACAATATCCTGTTGTCAGCTTACACAAAGTTCTATGGAATTATGGAGAAGCTGAATGATCCACCTCTCATACTACTGTTACAGTGTTGAAGGAAAATCCACTGTATCTTCTTCAACGGGTTATTAAACCTACTTGCAAAGCAAAGGGGAAGTTGCCCATGGAGAAGATTGAAAAATTCCTCCGCACTATGGGCCACAATGAAGCCAAAGTGGTTTTAAGCTTGCGCGAAGCTCCACACCAGATTTCAATACTGGATTTGGTTTTCTCTTCTGAGGATCATCGGAAGATTTTACTGAAGGTTTTGGAAGAAGCCTACTTGCCAAAATCAGTGAATGTGGAAAAATTTCAACATTTGGCTGATCACATTTTCAACAACAATGTGATATCCTTCACTGATGATGACATACCTCCCGAAGGGACCGGACATTGCAAGCCATTGCATATTATAGTTTTGTCTTCTGGGTATATGCTAGCTGGAGTTTTGATAGATGGAGGTTCATCTCTAAATATATGTCCTTATGCCACCTTGGTGAAGATGAATGTCAATCTCAGGCGGATCCAAAGCAGCCATACGGTTATCAGAGCTTTTGATGGATCCCGACGATATACCGTCGGAAAGATTAAGTTGCCAATTGAGATTGGTCCAAATACATTCAATGTATCCTTCCACGTCCTCAAAATAGACTCAGGATACAACTTGCTATTGGGGAGACCATGGATACATATGGCTGGAGTCGTTCCCTCCATGCTACATCAACAACTCAAATACATTATCAACAATAGTCTAGTCACTGTCAACGCTGAGCCGGAATGTCCTGAACAAGGAACTCTACCAGTTATCAGCTTCAATTCAAAAGTTGAACCGGCCAGTTTCCATACTTTGGAAGTGAGGAACACGCAATACCATTCTATTGGAGCGCCACTTCCCATACCCAAGATTTTTACCGAGGTTATGTCGGCCACTCAC